>JAHBCN010002611.1:0-88081 GCA_019359885.1 Listronotus oregonensis
CGTATTTCGACAATTTCCAAAAAGGCAACATCCTAAACAACAATTTTAAAAAAACGGGTTTAAAAAATTTTTGCAAATTAAATTTTTAAAAAACCCGACCTAAAAGTAGTTGAAGAAAATCGACAACAGTCTACGTTAACCAACAATTTAAAGAAAATCCAACATCTTCAGCCAGGGATGTTGGATGAAATTCCACTCACCTAAGTTAACCATTCTAGGGTAGTTAGGACTATTTAAACAAATATTGTTAATATGTTGAGAAATATGGACAACATTTTGAATTTAGGTCGTTATTTTACATCTTCATTTTAGGGGGAAATTTGTTTGCCCTTTTATTGTTTTTTTTCACTTGTTTCAATTAACTTGTTAGGTGTATTTTGTTGTAACAGGATTAACATTATAGCTATGTTCACGAACCCATTTCGTAAAATATCTGTTTAGCTTATCTATTTTGCCAATTACTTATTTTATTGTTTACAAAAAAATACGTTCGCCGGAATCAAGGCCAACTGAGAAAATATTTGTTTTTAAAATAAATGGGTTATAAACTCTTAAATTATAGCATGTTATACATTGTTGAAATCAGAAAAAAAGCACTATTTGGCACGTAAAAATCCAATATGGCGTCCATAAAAAAAAATAAAGTTATGATGATTAAAAAAAGCCGAAATAAAAAAAAAATTGACTAATTGGCATATTCAAAAAAAAATTGCTTTGAAGAAGTTTTTACAGATTTGGAAAATTTTTACATAAAAAAATATATGTTCAAAACTTTTATTTTTTAAAATTTCTAAAAACCCCGAATAGATAGAACCATTAGTAAACGGCATTAGATTACTCATTTTTTCCCCGAACTTTCCCCATTTAACCGATTTTCTATCTATCGGGGTTTCCCCAAATCCCCATACATTCCCACCAATTTGGGACAACTGTATATATAATATATATATATATATATATATATATATATATATATATAAAATATGTTTTATATATATATATATATATATATATATATATATATATATATATATATATATATATATATATATATATATATATATGTATTTTGGGGCTTGGTTCTAAAAGGGAGAATGTCATTTTTTTAAATTTTGTGTTATTTATACCATTTTACCATTAGGGATCAGCCTTCGTGGACTGTCCCAAGTTAAAAAAAAATCAAGAGACACAACACAACACTTTGGTAAAGAAAATTTTTATTTTTTGGGAACACCTCCCACCAAGAAAAATCTAAGTGACAAAAACAAGTCCTCTATTATTAGTTTTTTTCGTGAATTTACCCAAATTTAATCGTCAAATCCAAAATTTTGCAAAATTATCTGGACTTCTCAAAACCATAGCTAGCTAAATTTTTTTTACTCAACAATTTTTTAAGGCAAATATTTTAAATGTCAGATTTACGAAAAAAATACAAATAGAAGATTTGCTTTTAAAACTTAGATTTTTTCTGGGGGTCTTCCAAAAAAATTACCTTTTGTTTGCAAATTCCAAGCTGAAAATTTTCTTTACCAAAGTGTTCCCCTTGTGTCTAATAGCATTTGATTTATATTTGTTTTGGGTCCCATGACTCATTCTCTAGATAAAAAATTTCGAACGAACGAAACGAGATCCTGGATACGGCTTTGAGGAAACTCCTTGAGGTACATACCTCCTTCTGAAGCAGGAGAATACCAGTTAACGTTTTTCATTGTTTCAATCATTGTTGAATACTTAAAGTCCAAACACAGCTGATCGGTCTCTTTCAGCACTAGATTGTTGAAGTCGGCCAATCGGGTGAGTTCATCTCCACGTGAAGTATCAGTCATTATGTCACAGATGGTATTCAACTTTACGCTGCTAATGTCAGTTAGAGTTGCTTTGGTACTCGTAGTGTAGTTTTTGTTGTATTGGGCTATTACTTAAAGAAAAATAAAAGATTTAATATTTGTTACACAGTCACCAGAAAAATAAAATGTACAGTGACGGCCATTAAATCTTGGGCAAAAAATTTGTCAAACTTTGACTTTTCTGCCAATTTTAGTAAATCGCTCTTTTTTACCTTTTTTACTTTTAATTACTATAAATAAGGCAAAAGGTAAAAGAATATATTATATTTCATAAAAACTAACGATTTAATAAATTTAAACAAACTTAAATATCCTTCCAAACAAATTTAATATTTTATTGCGGCGACGTTTTTTTCTAAGACAGAGTTTAGCTTTCCAGGCATCGAATGGACCAAAGCCCGGGCGTAGTCCGGATTTTTTCGTTCCACGCCTCTCAAATTTTATACTAAAGTTTGTTTACATTTTGCGACCTAAATTATTTTTTTAACTAATAAGCCCCAAACATTTTCCATAACATTGAAATCCGGGCTACGTGCGGGCCACGGTAAAACCCTGATACGCTGCTCTTCCATCCATTCCTCGACTTGCCGAGCCGTATGAACGGGACACTTATCTTGCTGAAAGATAAAATTTCTGTCCGGAAATCGATCCAGTACAGGAGGAAGCATGATCTTCTGTAGTAGATCTATATATACCTCTGCATTGAATATACCTTTGAAAAAATGGCATACACCAAGTCCTTGTGCACTCAGCCACCTAAAACATTTAGCGAAAATCGCCCACTACTTCTGTCCTTTTGGGTACCTTTTTCATCAAATCGTGTTTCTTGAGGTCTGTATACCTTAAGTATCCCATTGTAGTACGACTGAAACACTTTTTTATCGGTGAATATTATATTTTTCCAAAAAAATCGGAGGTTTCGAGTAAAATTGTAGAGCAAATCCAATGCGTTGTTCTTTATTTGCATTTGTTGAAAACGGTTTTAAGGCTGCCGGGTGGCAGCGCAATTCGAATATTTGCCCTATTCTTGGCCGTGCCGTTCTAACCGATGATGGAATATTGCTTTCCGTTTTTGCTGTGACTACAGATTTAAATGTTTGGTTTCTAAAAACATTAACTAAATTATTGTCCTGTTCATGATTCGATAGTTTGGGGCGACCACCGACCACTTCCAGCTCTTCTCTCAAAGGAGTGTGTTTCCTGCCATTTTTTTTTCAACAAAATGAATAATACTCTTTGGGATGTTAACCTCTTCTGACACATCCCTTTCTGGCCAACCCCTCTGCTCAATATAATAAATAATTAATACTTTTTGATCCAAAGTTAAGTTTGGCATTTTAAAAAATATTTTTAGATACTGACAACGGACACCTGTTTCTTTATTAGGTTTTTCAACAGGTATTTATATTCAGTAGAATGTGGCATAAACCTATTTTACGAAAGGGAAAAAGAATTGCCCAATATTTAATGGCCGTTACACTGTACTAACTAGAAGGACATTCTGTATTAAACTAACTAGAAATATATATATATATATATATATATATATATATATATATATATATATATATATATATATATATATATATATATATATATATATATATATATATATATATATATATATATATATATATATATATATATCCGCGAAAAGGTGTTGAATAGGAAAAACTTCTTTATTTTTAATTTTATCGAAAAAACCTACTCTTGATAAAAAATTTTGATACTTCTTAGAGTAATATTGGGATAAAAACATTTAACATATTTCATACGCGGTGTTAAGAAAATTGAAAAAACCTTAAATGGTACAAATGTGAAGTGCATTTATTTGAATTGATATGGAAATAAGTTACTAGAAAAAGTTGTTTAAAAGTAAAAGGTTGTCTCTAATACCAACTTTCGAAAAAATTGGCTTGCTTTTATTTATTTGTAATTAAATTTTTTTTAGTATCAATTTTTTTTTTTAAAATATTAATTTTATCAAATTTATTGCTGTAAAGTAAGCATTTAAAACTGAAAATACTACGGTTAATAAATTATAAAAGCGAAGTGTCAATAAAGTTTTACTATTAACGCCTACTAGTAAAATTGAGTTGTTAATTTGGATTTAGTTAATTAATATTAAAATAATTTTAATCACAAATTAATAAAAGTGGGCCGATTTTTGAAAATTTGTATTAGTGACTACTTTGTATTTTTTGAACAACTTTTCCCCAAAAAGTTATTTCCATATTTTCTCAAATAAATTCACTTTACTCTTGAACCTTTTAAATTTTTTCCAAATTTTTCTGAACACCGCTAAAATCCTTTAAAGTTTTCCTATTCGACCCCTTTTTTGCGTGGACATCCTGTATATATATATATATATATATATATATATATATATATATATATATATATATATATATATATATATATATATATATATAATATATATATATATATATATATATATATATATATATATATATATATATAGATATATATATATATATATATATATATATATATAAAACATATATATATATATATATATATATATATATATATATATATATATATATATATATATAATATATATATATATATATATATATATATATATATATATATATATATTAAAATAGGATTAAAGCGTAGTAACAATCTTTGAGGCAGCCCAAAGTCAAAGTCAAAGTCAAAGTCAAGTGTTTTTTAATAATTAATTAGTATTGTTACATAATGATAAGATCTTTTTTAATTCAATTATGATAAAAATTATAAAGAGATCTTTGTTCTCACTATTCCTATTCATAAAATTGCTTTTAAAAATTATTATTCTTGTTCTTATCAGAACTGTTAAGTATTTCTACAAAGTAAACCACTTAAATATACTTGGCACTTAATTTTCAATAATGGATTTTTTAAAATTTCATTAAGGTCATTTCTATAAATATTTTTATTAAACGTAAAAAAATTAAAATATTTTAAAGTGATGTGTGTTTGTTTGTCTTCCATAGGCTTGCCATTCCATATTCCATTTTGAAGTGTATATATTTTAAGTTCGTGGATTAGGTCAGGTATAACCAAGGAAACATCCATTATAGAGTTGTCTTTATTGCTCGTTTTGACAATTCTGTCAATTTCCATATTGCCCTTTACTCCTGCATGTCCTTTGGTCCAGATAAAACTGAATGTTTTATTGGGATATTTTGAAAGTATACATTTTATTTTGAGATGTAGAGATGTGGAAAATTGACTTTAGAACTACTAAAGTTTTCAATTTTCTTTTAAAACAATTATTGAGTCATGTATAAGAAAACTTTTATTATTTTGTTGCACAGCCCATGTCATTGCGTAATATATTGCAGCAGCTTCGGCCGAAAAAATGGATACGTTTGATTAAACATATATCTTTCAAAATATTTTATTTTAGGAATATAAAATGCGCCAGCGACTTTGTCCAGATCTTTGGTACCATCAGTGTAGATAAATAGAGTGTCAGAGGAAAAAGATGATACCGCTTTATTGAAAGTTATATGACATGTACCTTCCGATGGATATGTTGGTATATAAATGGGCGGTTTTATAAAAATGGCTTGGTAATTTATTTCATAAATATTTTGCGCTTTTAGAGAATTTGTCGGTAGAAAATTTTTTATTTTTGCATTCACCGTAAGCAATAGCCAAAGCGGATGGATTTTTTTATCCCAATATTTTTCTGTCATACTGTATATGTATAAGGCATAAATTTTATTTAATAAGGGACTATTTGCAGAGTGTAGTTTAAGAATATATTTTTGCAGCTAAAAATTCCCGTCTGCACCATAAAGGAGGTTCTAATGCCTCCACCGTTACAACCGCATTTGGAATGATTTCATTGCCCCCAAGCATATTTTTAGTGCTTTAGATTGAATTCTATCTACTTTTTGAAGATGCACTTTGCTAGCAGCACTATAGAAAATACTGCCATAGTCGATAACAGACCTAATAAATGATTTATAAAAAGAATGGAGGTTTGTTTGTTGTGCTCCCCATGAAAAACTAGTAACTTGCCTTAGGATATTCAGTCCCTTTTCTACTCTGATAATTAAATAATTTATATGACTATTCCATAAGAGTTTTTGTCCAAAATTATGCCTAAATATTTATATTAATTTTAACAGGAAAAATGGTTTTATTTAAAGATATTTCTGATTTCTCTGGTATTCGTCTTGGGCTAAAAAAAAACCACCGAAGATTTAGTGTTAGATATAGTGAAACCATTATTAAAGCACCACTGTTTTAAGCAATATGCAATGTGATTCAAGTTATTAATGCATTCCTGTTGTTTTTTTTTGTGTGGTGTAGATTACAAAATCGTCAGCGTATTGAATTGTTTGAATATGTTTAGACCAGATATTATGAAAATCTATGGTATATAGATTAAAAATTAAGGGACTTAATACTGAACCCTGTGGTATACCCTTTGATGTTATTCTAGGGCCAATATTGGTATTATAATGTTTTACAAATATTTGTCTGTTCGAAAATAAGTTTATAATTGTGCGAATAATTTTATCAGGAATTTTTAATGCATCTAATTTATCCCATAATATGTCAGATTAATATTATCGTAGGCTGCCTTAATGTCCACAAAAAATGCACTGGTACACTCATTTCTCGTTAGCCCAAGTTGGATGTCAGTGATTAGATGTGTTCCAGCATCAGTGCCCTGTCCGGGTTTAAGGCCATATTGATTGTAAGGGTAAATACTATTATGCATTGCCCAATATTTAAAGTCGAAACTTTATCATCCTTTCAAAGTTTTAGTAATACAGGACATTAAAGTAATTGGCCTGTAAGATTCGCAGTCATTTAAGTTTTTATTGGCTTTATGAATTAGTATAATTAAATTTGTTGTTTTTAAAGAATGAGGAATATGTAGAGTATTCCACATTTCATTATAAATACTAAGTAAGAAGGTCTTGGCCTCGTAACCCATATTTTGCAACATTGGATAGCATATATTATCAAGTCCTGGGACGTATTTTCGGGTCTTTTTTAATTGCTTTTTCTAGCTCGCTCAAGGTAAATTCATTTGTTAAAAAATTATTTTTATAATTATTAGATTTATGATTATAATTATTTTCAGTAGAATTGGTGATAAATTGTTCAGAACTTCTTGAGCTATGTCTACAGATATGTTTTTCATTATTGCTTTTTCCATTTCTTTTAAGATTTTTAACTTGTTTCCAGATTTCGCTTACGGGTGTATTTTTTGTTTAATTTATTACGAGTAATTTTACCAGTAAGCTCTGGCTTTCTTTAAAAGTCTTTTTGTTTTTGCTATTGCTTTTTAGCATTGCAAAAAGTTTGTCATATCTGATGATTTTTAGGCTTTTAAAGCGTTTTCTTGCTTGAAGAGATCGTTGACATTCTTCATCCCACCAAGGTGCATTCTTATGTTTTTGCTAAAATGGTTGGTTTTGTTTCATTGATTGATTGGCAGCTATGTTAAGACAATTAACAAAAGTCATGTTTTCATCAACATTTTTGGAAAGCTGGTGAACTAAATATTTGATTCTCCAATGACTGTCGAAAAATATTCCAGTCCGCTGTGTAACCTCCATTTGCCGGGAAGGATATATCATTTTATCCGTGTTAGTTATCCGTGTTAATATGTTAATGATGAATATGTATCCAGGATGTGTATGCCAGTTTATCAGCGGGGCTAAGTTAGTGGATGATAGAAGTAATATCCAGGCAGGATCCTTCATCATTGGGTCCTGATAGTCTTGTTGGCTGGCCTGTATTTAGAATTATTAAATTACAATTGTTAATGGCTTCGACCAAATCATAACCCTCTTTTGTGTTAGATACCCGAACCCCAAAAGCTCCATGGTGAGCATTAAAATCGCCAGTGATTATAACATCAGTATACATTGAAAAAATGGTTTCCCATTCTCTTGTTGTCATTTTTAGTGTAGATGGTCTATAAATAGAGAAAAAATTAATCCATATTATGGATCAATACCTTAACGCCGCATATTTCGGGCTTATTAACAATATTTAGATCAATTTCTTCGTAATCATAGGAAGATGCTATCAGATAGCAACACCACCTCCATTACGATCTTTTTCGATCATGTCTAACTATGTTGTAATTTTGAAAGTTTATATTGATATTAGGTTTTAACCATGTCTCTGAAATGAGACATATGTCAATTTTTATCATATAAAAATTTTTGAAAGCTGTGCTTATTAGAAATTAAGGACCTTGCATTTCCATTGTATTATTTTATAGGAAACTCATTACTATTTTTTGTGCCATTTTTATGTATTATTTAAGGTGTTTATTAAATTTGATAGGTTAGTTTATTTTCATTTTCCATTTCTGTCATATTTACTATAGAATTTGAGTTAAATTATTGTGCTAACTTCAATTTTTTTGTCTTAACGAAAAATTTTTCTATTATTTTTCTTTAAATGTTAAAAATTCTTCCCTATAAGGGTTAAGGTAGTATTGAGGAGGAAATACTAGAGATCGAGTCTCTTCTTTCCCGTTCTGGTTCATCCATATCATTAGCCTTCCTTCCTTAAAATAAAAATACTGAAAAATGTGTTGTACGATTCAAATAAAACCAAGGGGATCAGTAAAAAAAACAAACCCGGCAATAGGCCTCTTGTACATATTTTTTGTTGGCTTAAAAGAGCCCGTTATACCCAAATAATGCTTCTGCCAAATATTTTTTTATGCAAAATTGTATAAAAGAGTTACAAGCATTTCAAATTTGAAAAACTATACACATCACAACGCGCTAACCACACATATTCACAAGCCTGATCTACAAAGGCCACCGGGGCCATGCCATAGAGAGCTACATAGCTTTTTCCGGAAAGAGCGGTTGGCGACGTATCAACTGATTTTTCACTCCTCGGCGATCAAGGAGAGACTCACGTCCAATTGATGGGGTTCTTCTTCTGGGGCTAAGCGCTGTGAGGCGAAGATTCCTAAAACTGATGCTTTTTTCCGTTTTCGTTTTTTGCACCAGGAGTGTTTCCGTGGCGGAGGACAGATGCGAGCGAAGCGGAAAGCAACAGTAATGACAGAAAGCGGTTATGCGCAATACCAGTAGCAGTCCTTGATCGAATTACCGTTAATTGTGCCTGGCATCAATAAGAATTACGTTTAAAAAGTTTAAGTTTGTAAAAAGTTCGCAGATTCTTGGATTTATTAGTTAATTTCCAAATGGATACATTAGTGCAATTATATTTAAATCATACGTCAACCGTTTCGTTTTTGCGAGGATAGGCGGGTTAAACACGGTTAGAATGGTGGGGGAAAGAACTGCTATCAACCAGTAGTTAAAAACGGTATGTCGCGAAAAAATCCTTAGTCGATACATGTTTCATAAAGTGTCTGTTTCAGGTAGAAATTTCACATAGTTGTTTCGATAGGATTGGTGACGTAAGTAATCGACTGATTCCTTGACCTACCTGGGTACACCAGGTACTGCGCATACAGGTCCAGCAACTTATATTTTCATGATTGCCAATTGTTAAACCTCAAAAAAAAGACTGGTTTTTTGCAAATATTTTTTAATACGTATAATTAAGACGCTATTAAAATTTAGCGTAAATCAAACTTTTCTTTTATTTTTAGAAATACAAGTTGAGGGTGATTTGGTTCAAAATAAACCCTGTCCAAAATGATTGCTTTTAATATTTATTACCACGCTTTTAATATCTTGTCCTGTGTGTATGTATGTATGTATGTGTGTACGTATGTATGTATGTATGTAATGGAATTTTTCAACGTAATTTTCATCTATCTCAAGTCTAATTAGCTTAAAAATTTGTACAGGGGTAAAGACCCGATGACAATACAATTATAACCATATACACTTTTAGTGATTTATCACGTCTAAAATATAACTGAGGAAAACAAAAAGCCACTTTATCTAACCAGAACTAACCATGACCAGAACTAAGGGCTTTTGAATTTGTCTAAATTATTCCTACGTAGAAGTTATTAACAAAATTTTATTAATTTTCAATATGGCATTTATTTGGTTGGTTATTTGGGTCCTTACAATGGTCGGTGTACGAAACGAGAAGCATAAAATTGATTTAATAATTCAGTGCACATAACGAGAATATTTTAGGTAAATTTCTGAAGTGTACGAAACGCAAGTGTACGAAACTAGAAAACACCATTAGCTTAAATGGCGTTGAAGGCGAGCGACAACGATTGCCGACCGATTTGACACGAAAAAGAACAGTATCTGAAATCAGATACATCAGTATCGGCCGATATCCGATACTGACTATCAGTATCGGCAAAGCCCTAGTTATTATATGCCCTTGGTTGCTACAATAAAAAAATGCTAGTGTGAAAGCAAAATATTTTTATTTTCATAAAAATACATTATTTTTTTTTCTAATAGACTTTACTTTGCCTAAACATTTAACCAACTCTGAATATGTTGTCCGATTTCTTCTCTCGCAGCTTTAAGTTGGGGTAGATCCACTTCAGATGATGGATTCATATCTGCACAATGAGAAGTCCCTAAAAAACATTTTTTTAAATAAAGTTTAGATTTGTATGATAACCCATGATAACCTACGGCTTAGTTGCCTGTAGGGCAAGGGTCACGCAGACCGTAGCAATCAGACAACTTCAAAGTGTGCAAAGGCTAGCATGCGTATGCATCACGGGAGAACAACCCCAACCACAGCCCTGGAAGTGCTGCTAAACCTGCCGCCACTCCACATTTACATACAGGGAGAAGTAAAGGCGGTACTCTATAGACTCAAACGAGGTCAAAGTCCAATTATAGAACATCAAAGTACCTCAAGATGGGAAATAGAGGGGGACCAAGAGGTCAGCTCATTGTTTGAGATGCCCTCGGATAGATCAACCCCTCGTTTTATCTTCAACAGACACTTTCGGATTGTCATACCAGTTAGGGAGGACTGGAAAGAAGGCCCTCCAATCAAAGCCGTTCATATCTGGTATACAGATGTCCCCAAGACCAACAAGGGAGTAGGAGCTGGCATCTATGGAGACAAGCCTAGAGAAAAGATAACCTTAAGGCTTGGTCAGCACGCCACGGTTTTCCAAGCGGAAATCGCAGCAATAATGCATTGTGCCGTGCTGATTAAAGACAAATGGAGTAAAGGAAAACACATCGCTATTTACTCAGACAGCCAAGCGGCCCTGAAAGCCATCAGTTCTCCAAAAGTTAATTCCAAACTAGTGGGGGACTGTATACAGGCCCTGGAAAAAGTCGGCTTGGCAAAACAAACTTACGGTAGCCTGCATGGGTACCAGGCCACGAGGGTCACCCAGGTAACGAAGAGGCCGACGATCTAGCCAAAAGAGGATTAGCCATGGAAATGATAGGCCCTGAGCCATTCTGTGGAATCTCGGCAGGCCTCTTTAAAGCATCTATTAAAAGCTGGGTAGACAGAGAGTTTCAAAGCTGGTGGGTACAAACACCAGGACAACGACAGGCAAAGCAGTTCATTAAGACCTGCTTGGCCAAGTTTACCTCGGACCTACTGAGCCACAGCCGTAAGGTCGTAAGGATAACGGTAGGTCAACTAACAGGACATTGCAAACTCAACAAGCACCTGGAAATAATAGGAATGGTGGAGGATAGCCTGTGTAGGTTCTGCCAGGAGGCTGAAGAAACAGCCGTACATGTGTGGTGCCACTGCGAAGCACTATGTAGGCTTAGGTTTACTAGGTTTGATGAGGAAAAGCCAAAACCGGCAAGATATATGGAGTGGCCAGTGTCAAGACCCTGGAGTCTAGTTAAGAAGACGGGCCTGGACAAGGTTCTCTAAAGAACGAAAGGAGAAACCACAATAAATCTGGTAAGGTTGCAGTGGTTGAGGTCATTTTTGCCATCTCCGCTCAAATAATCTAATCTAGATTTGTAAGATAAGTTCCAAGTATACCTGTGATATAAATAGCGGGAGCATTTTGGCTTCGCGTTGTCGTTATTCCCAACGCATGCCACGGGTCCACAGAGCCATGTACAAATACGGTATTGTTCACTTGTATGTCTAGGCCTCCGTAAATAGAATTAGTTCTATCAACTACGGCGTTTAAGTAGGTTCCGTTAAATTGGGGGCCAAAAATATCGATGCACTGTTGAACAAAAAACTCGAGTAGGAAATTTGTCACCAAAAATCTGCGGTTGACTGCTGGAAGTCTGGTAAAAACCGAATTCGTTGCATGTTTGGAATGCCCATTGGCGTGCTACAAGCAACAGAAATAATATAAATCATATTTAAATGGCAAAAGAGGAAAATTTTAAGGTTACAGTTTAGGCCATTTTGTTATATAAATAATAAGTTTAAGTATCTTTAGTCACATCTACAATGAATTGGAAAAAAAAACAGAATGGCAAGTAACAAAAAAATCCTTTAAACTTGCCATGTTTATTAAATTTTTGCCGTTTTAAAGGGTTTTTTTATATTAAAAAAGTTCTTAATGTGCTTAAATCACCAAATTAAATAAATACTAGTTTGTAAGCTTATTAATTGTTATATTAAAGACAAAAAAATATTGTAGTGCAAAAAGCGCATTATTTATTTTCCTAAAATAAAAGATCAAAACTCATCAAAAATGACAAAAATTCCATTTTACCAATTTATTATATTATATGTAAATAAAAATACTTGATCTTATTATAAATATAGTAAAATGGATTAAATTGGAACTTTAAATTTTCAGAGTAAAATGGGCGAAAAAGGCCGATCTTTACCCACCTCCTTTTAGTAAAAGAGAAATTTTAATTTTTATCAGCATATGTGAAAACCAAGCAGTAGTACTTTGGCTGGAACCCCTTTGAGCTTGCCACCAGAGATTCATGGATTTTTGCAACGGTATCCGAAGTCTTTTGGGTCGCTGATCACAAAAACAGTTTTGTAATCAGCGATCAGACGTAGTTTTAGAGGCCAAAAGTGGTCCAATTTTTTTTATTCGCAGTTTTTTGATCATTTTAGGAGTTTTTTGTAATTTTTCCTTACGAATCGTTATTTTATGAAAATATACTATTCAAACAAAAGTTGTGGAGATTTTAATTACGAACATTTTTCATTTTTTTTTCTGTGACTTTTCTGTACGTCGAGTAATCGACTGGGAGATGTTCATGCGTCATTTTCTCACCTCTTTTGCCATTTTTATCGATTATATCGCGATCACGATGATGTGCTTGAATAAGAAAATGAAAATAAAAATCATCCAGAATCTTTAGCCAGCTTCTTGTTTTTCATTTGAAGTATAGGGGAGAGGGTAATGTGACGCACGTCGTTTTGTATAGTACTAGAACACATTTTATTGTGTTTTTTGCATATTAATTATTTTCCCTGACACAAGTTCCTAACACGGCGTTAATGACGCCAGATAACCCGCCTGCCCAATATTACCCCACTCTTCCCTACATCATATAATCGACTAGAAAATGTTCGTAATTACAATCTCTACAACTTTTGTTTGAACTTTTTTTCCATAAAATAACGATTGGTAAGGAAAAATTACCAAAAACTCAAAAAACAAAGTCCAAAAACGGCGAATAAAAAAAAATTGGGCCACTTTTGGCCTCTATACCTATTTTTTTTCGTAATCAGCGACCCAAAAGAATGCGGATGCCTTTGCAAAAATGCACCTCTAGTGGGATGCCTAAAGGGGTCCAGTTAAAGGACTAAAGGCCGATTTTCAATTTTTTTTTTAATTATTGGCCTCATGGGGAACACTTTGGTAAAGAAAATGTTCAATTTTTGGAAACACCTCCCTCCCAAGGAATATCTAAGTTTCAAAAACGGGTAATTGTTTCATATCACTGTTTCGGCTATTTCAAAATATTTTTAAAAATTTCTTTTACAGGCTACTTATATGGATAAAATATAATAATAATCCGGTGGGGGAGCTTCAAAAATATGTTCCAAAAAATTTTTATTTACAAATATACAGTATGTCCACGGAAAAGGTGTTGAAGAGAAAAAACTTTTTTATTTTTGATTTTATCGAAAAAAGCTACTCTTGATAAAAAATTTTGCTACTTCTTAGAGTAAGATTGGGATAGAAACATTTAACATATTTTATACGCGGTAGTTCAGTAAAATTGAAAAAAACTTTAAAATGGTACCAGAGTAAAGTGCATTTATTTGAGAAGATATGGAAATATGTTACTAGGAAAAGTGGTTCAAAATTAAAAGGTAGTCTCTAATACCAATTTTCAAAAAAATCGGCCTACTTTTATTTATTTGTGATTAAATTTATTTTGATATCAATTTAAATTTTTCAACACCTTTTCCGTGGACACACCAGTACGTCCATAGAAAAAGTATTGAATAGTTAAAAACTTCTTTATTTTTAATTTTATCAAAAAAAACTACTTTTGAAAAAAAAATTGCTACTTCTTAGAGTAAGATTGGGATAAAAACATTTAACAAATTTTATACGCGGTATTTAAAAAATTGAAAAAATTTAAATGGTTCAAGAGTCAAGTGCATTTATTTGAGAAGATTTGGAAATAAGTTACTAGGAAAAGTTGTTCAAAAGCAAAAGTTTCTTATATCAATTTTCAAAAAAATCGGCCCACTTTTATTAATTTGTGATAAAAATTATTTTAATATTAATTAACTAATTCCAAATTAACAACTCATTATTGTACTAGTAGGCGTTAATAGTGACAAGCTTTATTGACACTTCGCTTTTATAATTCATTAGCCGCAGTAACGTCAGCTTTATGTGCATATTTAACAGCAAAAAAATTGATAAAATTGTTATTAAAAATTTAAATTGATTTTAAAATAAATTTAATCACAAATAAATAAAAGTAGGCCGATTTTTTCGAAAATTGGTATTAGAGACTACCTTTTAATTTTAAACAACTTTTCCCAATAACTTATTTCCATACCTTCTCAAATAAATGCACTTTACTCTTGTACCATTTTAAGTTTTTTCGATTTTTTGAACACCGCGTATAAAATATTTTAAATGTTTCTATCCCAATCTTACTCTAAGTAGTAGCAAAATATTTTATTAAGAGTAGCTTTTTTCGATAAAATCAAAAATAAAAAAGTTTTTTCTCTTTAACACCTTTTCCGTGGACATACTGTATACTAAGTGAACAGGGGTGCTGGGCGGGGTTAAAAAAGCAATAATCCAACAGGAGATAATAAGTATTTTTAGTCACCTAAGGAATTTTTTCTTCATGAAAAAATAAAAAACTGCAAAATTTTCACAATAATTCATTGTTTATTATCGTACGGTCATAACAGGCGCCATTATAATAATATAATATGAAATAAATTGGGATGTTGCCAAACTTTGCATCATTCACGGTAATATTAATCTATGTCTATAAAGTGTAAAGTTAAAAAAAATACGACTGTTCAAGAAGGAGGAAAACAATAAAATTACATAGACTCGCGTCTAGAGAAACCCTGCTGGCGAGCTTCTTGACGGTGTTGACACATAAAACATTCTTTATTTTGCAGGGACTCGGCGCATAATTTGAAAAGTAGGCTTTTTCTAAATAATGCATTTAATGTTAAAGAAGCAAATCATGAGTCTTTTCTAATACGTCTTCGCATTTTTACGTCTGAAATATTATTAGGAAAAATAAAAGGCCGCTTTACTTACCAGAACTAACCATGACCGACTAGAACTTAGGGCTTTTGAATTTGTCTAAATTATTTGTAAAAATTCTAAACAAAATTTTAACAACGTATGGGGAAAAACCCGGGGAACATATAATTACACTTTAAAAAAATATATAACTTCTACCATATCAAAAATTATAAAAAATTTGTTAATAACTTCTATGTAGGGATAATTTAGACAAATTAAAAAGCTCTTAGTTCTAGTCGATCATGGTTAGTTCTGGTTAGCAAAGCGGCTTTTTATTTTCCAAAATTACATTTATACATTTGGTAATAAAAAAATATTGAAACATGTTTTTGAAGCTCCCCCACCGGATTAATCTTATATTGTACCCATATAAGTAGTGTAAAAGAAATTTTCAAAAATCTTTTAAAATACCCGGAACAGCTATATGAAATAATTACCCAAAAATGCATCCTCTATTTGTATTTTGTTCGTAAATTTGATCAAATTTTATCGTTAAATCTTAAATTTTGCAAAATTATTTATGTGCTTCTAAAAACCATAGCCAATTAAAAAAATTGTATTTAATTTTTGTAGGAAAATATTTCAAATGGCTCTAATTTCACGAAAAACACATATATGTTCGCAAAATTTAGAATTTGACGTTAAAACTTGATCAAATTTACCAAAAAAATCAACTTTTTTTCGCAAACTCCAGAATTTTTTTTTTTTTACCAAAGTGTCCCCTTTGAGGTCAATAGCATGTGGTATACATTTGGTGTGGGTCCTGGTTCATCTCTCAAATTTTAGATAAAAAATTTTAAAAATCCTTAATTCGGCCTTGAGGAAACTTTTTAAGGTACATACCTCCTTCTGAAGCAGGAGCATCCCAGTCAACGTATCTCATTTCTTCAATCATTCTTGAATACTTAAAGTCCAAACAGATCTGACCGTTTGATTCCAGCATTAGCTGGTGGAAGTAAGCAAATCGGATGAGTTCATCTCCACTTGAAGTATCAGTCATTATGTCACAGATAGTTTTCAACGTTATGACGCCAATGTCAGTGGACCACGAAGTGTCGTTTTGGTTGTATTGAGCTATTTCTTAAAGGGAAATAAAAGATATAACCTTTGTTACGCAGTAACAACATAAAAGAAATAAAATTGACTAATAGTACAGGAAACAAACCATTTTGCCTCGCAATTTTTTCAAGCTGCATAGAATGACTTAAAATTCTGACAGTAGTTAGGGAATAATCCAGGGATCAAAATCTAAATCATGCTGAAGGGCGCCTTTACCTTGAGGGGTGGTTGATAAACCATCTCCGAGGTGGAATTTTTGTAGAAATTTTGACCACAGGAATCGATAGAGAAATAATTTCTACGCAAAAAATGATCCATGCATATTTTTTGTAAAATGCATACTTTTTGAGTTATTCGTGATCGAAATTGAGAGTTTTTCGTCAATAAAATCAACGTTTTTAATCGGTTTTTTTACAAATACTGGATAAGTAAACATTTTATAAAAAAAAAAATGTAAATAACAAAATTGTAGCTTTAAAAAAACCAGTAAAATGTTATTTTGTAATAATTGCTGTGGGACCAATACAAACCAAGTTGTGGTTTGTTAAAGGTTAGCTGTTATTCATCAAACACAAACCTTCAGCGTCTCAAAGGCAAATAACGCAAAATCTGCGTATCTTTCGAGGAAAACTAATTATAACTTTTTTAAAGTATTTGTAGAGACCTTCCTTTTGTTTTTTTTAAGAGGTATGTATCATAAAAGTTGAGTGGATTATGATTAAAATAAGGTAAGACCAAAATTTTTTGGGTGAAAAAATCTTCGAATACAACCCCCTAATTATCACCCTAATTAAAATGAGTCGTACCCCCTTTTCCAATTCTCTTTATCTATATATCATAAATACATTCTAAAATTTTAACCGATTTAAATTGCTTAGTTTTAGAAAAAATGTAGCTGCAAGTGAAAATCATATTTTAGAATTTTATTAAAAATGACTTTTTTAACTCGAAAACTAAAGGAGATACGTAAAAATTACTTCGGTATCAAATTGTAGCTTTTTGAAATACGAATATTAAATTTACTGTATGACGGAAATTAGGTGACATATAAATGTTTAAAACAGTGTGTATAGACGAGCACTACCTTGTTTCAGCCCTTTAAACTCACCTCTTTAAAAAAGTAAGGGTTTTAAACAATTTTAATATAAAGGACCTTATAGCTTTTGAAAAAACCAACAAAATGGTTTTTTAAAGAACTTTTTATTACAAAAACTGAAAAAGTTACGCTTAAAAAACAATTTTTTGGAGCATTCTAAAAGGGATTCCATGCATTTTTTTTTAAACATCCGCGGTTTTGTACTTTTTTTTGCATTGTACGATTGTAAGGGGTGGGTTTTTGGGGATTAAAAAATTACAAATTATATTAGTAATACTTTTAAGCAGTCACATTTTTTAATTACAACACTGTGACAATATGTTAATTTTTCTAGGATAAACAATTTTTTTATTAATTTATAATAAGGGTTAATTTTTAAGGGTAAAAATATATTAATTAATGTTTCAAAGAATTAAATACTTATTTTTCAATATATATGAGCCTAATTTTATGTGACTTAAGCTTTAATATGAAAGTTTTAAAGGTTTTTCCAATAAGGAGTAGTTTTCACCTCTAAAAAATAAGAAGCGACCTTCAGCATAATGAAGATTTTAAAGAGGAAGGTAAGTTAAGCTTAATTCCAAATTTTCATGCAAAAAACTGTAATAACATATTAATTTTTTAGGATAAATATTTTTTTAAAATCATTATAAGGGTTGATTTTTAAGGGCTCAAATATTTTAAATAATGTTTAAAAAAAACAAAATACTCTTTTTTAACTTATTTGAGTCAAATTTTACTCAACTTAAGCTCTAATGTATAGTTTTATAGGTTTTAGCAATAAAGGGTAGTTTAAACCCCTAAAAAATAAGGTGCACCCATCGGCATAATTAAGCTTAATCCCAAATTTTCATGCAAATCTATGCATTTTGAAAAAATTGGGTGGTTTTGCACTTTGTTCAGCTTCGTTTTCTGGACTATAACTAAATGGACATTCTGTATTGAACTAACCAGCAAAATGATCGGCCAGTGCTGCGTACAAAAGGGCAATGTCATTAACATTATTGTTGTCCTCTTCTAAAGGATCGCAAAGATGAAACATATTTGTTATTAACCTTTGGCCCGCTTGGTTTTGCAAAAGATTGTCGATTTGGGCGGTTCCCGCTCTTACAGCCGAATAACACTCATCGCTGACTGTACGTAGATCGTCGCCTACAACTTTAAAGTAATCTAAAAAAAAAAAATTATAAATTAAATTAATTTGTTTTATCACATCACTGTTCTTTATTTATTATTTACCTTGAAAATCTGATTTAGCGAGTAAAGGTCCACTGCTACTAACAGCCCCATGAATAAGGTTAGGGTATTTCAGTCTTGCCCAAGCAGCCAATGAACCCGCATAAGAACCACCGAATAGAATCCATTTTACCTAAAGCCAATCAAACAAAAAATATATACAGGACTTTTTAGATAGTGTAATAGTGTGTAAATTTCTTAAGAGTGCATTTACGCTACACCTTAGGGGTCGGGCGAAAGAACGCGGAGACGGTGGGCGGAGACTAACAAACTCCCACTACCACAATTTTCGTATAGCCACATTAAAAATATTATATTTTATTTAAGTTTTTCCAAATTCGGTGTATCGATGCGATGTTGTTTCCGATTGCAAGCCTACAGGAGATAACGTTTTTCGGTACCTATTTTTCACTTAAATGACATAAATTATACACCATTTTAAAGGTAAGGAAATAATCTATGCCTCTGCTATAACGGATTTTGGAAATATGAGTCGAGTTAAAAGAAAATAGTATCTAAACATAACCGATTTTAGGGTGACTTTCATATAGTTTTTGAAAATTATCGATAACTTATACCGTTTTTGAGAAAAACATTATGGCCTGAATCCCAAATTGGATCCAATTTTCGCGGCGCGAATGGACTCTTAATAGTCCAGGAAACGAATCTGAAAAAAAATGCAAAACCTAGCAATTTTTTCAAGATGCATAGATTTGTATGAAAAATTTGGATTAAGGTTAGCTTACCCTCCTCTTCAAAGTCTATATTATGCCGATGAGCGCTCATTATTTATATTGTCACACAGTTGTAATTAAAAAATGTGACTGCTCAAAAATATTACCAATTTAATTTTGTAATTTTTTAATCCTTAAAAATCCAACCCTTACAATATTACAATGCAAAAAATAGTACAAAACTTACTTCACTTTCATTTTTAAACTGAAATCAATTAAAACTTATCTCAAGTAGGTTATATAAGAAAGGTTTAATATTTAAAATATTAGTTAATATTTAACAATATATATATATATATATATATATATATATATATATATATATATATATATATATATATATATATATATATATATATATATATATAAATTTTTTTTAAAGAGCTATAAGGTCCTATATATTAAAACTGTTTAAAACCCTTACTTTTTTAAAGGGGTGAGTTTAAAGGGCTGAAACAAGGTAGTGCTCGTCTATAAACACGCGTTTTAAACGTTTATATCTTACCTAATTTCCGTCATTCAGTAAATAAAAAAACAAAATGTTCGTAATTCAAAAAGCTTCAATTTGATATCTTAGTAATTTTTACGTATCTCCCTTAGTTTTCGAGTTATTTTGAAAAAAAGATCATTTCTTATTAAAATTCTGAAATATTTTTACTTGCAGTTTTATTCTTTTTTTTCAAAATTAGGCAATTTAAATCGGTTAAAATTTTAGAATGTATTTATGATACATGGATAAAGGGAATTGAAAACAGGCTACGACTCATTTTGATTAGAGTGGTAATTGTGATTAGTTGTGGTTCTTGTTCTTGTTCTTGTTGTGTGTTCTTTTCGAAGATTTTTGCATTCAAAAAATTTTGATCTAATCTTTTTTAATCATAGCTCACTTAATTTTTATGAAACGTATCTTTTTATATATAAAAGTCTTTGCAAATGCTTTAAAAAGTTATTATTAGTTTTCCTCGAAAAATACGTAGATTTTGCGTTATTTGCCTTTGAAACTCTGAAATGTGTTTGATAAATGACAGCTAACATTTAACAAACCACAAGTTGGTTTGTTTTTACAGTAATTACAAAAAAAAACATTTGATTTGTTTTCTTAAAAGCTACAATTTTGTTATTTACGGGTTTTTTGATAAAATGCATACTTATCGAGTTATTTGTAAAAAAACCGATTAAAAACGTTGATTTTATCAACGAAAAACTCCCACTTTCGATTGCGAATAACTCAAAAAGTATCTTAAAAAAAATTCATAAAATATTTTTTGCTTAGAAATCATTTCTTTATAAATTCCTGTGGTCAAAATATAAAAAAAAATCCACCCCCAAGATGGTTTGACAACAACCCACCAAGGTAAAGGCGCCCTTCAGCATGATATAGATTTTTATCCTTAGACTATTTCCTACCTACTCTACTGTCAAAATTTTAAGTCATTCTATGCATTTTGAAAAAAATGCTGGACAAAATGGTTAATTTCCTGGACTATAAGTGGTTTATTTACATGTTTTTAAATTTTATTAAGTGGTTTTTGATTGTATATTCGCATAGATTAAATATATTTTGACATATGTAAGCTGTTATGTATTGACTTAAAATTAATTTATCTTATCTTAAGTACTGTTTCTGCTTACATCAGAGGCCAAGTTATAGTTTTTGTTCATAGCCTCTACAAATGTGGCCAAATCAGCTAAAGCCTGTTCACTAGTTAAATATCTCAAGTTTTCCACACTTAAGTCCACCGTTGGACGACTTTCCCCATAAAATCGATGCTCCAATTGAAACAATATGGCATTATGTTTATATGCAAATTCTGTCCATGCACCGTACCACATCCAGACGTCAGAGGCTTCTCCTTCTCCACCAATGAAGAGGAATGCGACATTTCTTTTCGTTGTATCAAAAAATTGATCGTTAACAAAATATCTCTGAAAATAAAACAAAATAAAATGTTATATTTTTGCAACATAACAATCTAAATATATATATATATATATATATATATATATATATATATATATATATATATATATATATATATATATATATATATATATATATATATATATATATATATATATATATATATATAAATATATAAAATAAAAATAGTTTCTTGGGCATATGGCTCCCAATTGAAAAATAATAACTACATTGTAAGAGATATGCTTTTTGCTAATTGCATTAAAATTACGGGGTTTTCAAAAGGATGGAAACCTCGGGAGTGCACGAGTGGCTTAGTCGGCAACATGTTTTACCGTTGTTGGGGGTGGTCACATCCGCTGCAAGCCAAGACACTGCCTATGACAGTGTTTCAAAAAAACGAACTTTTTTTTTCTTTCGGAAACACATTGAAAAATCTCTAAAGTATCCCTAAATATAGACCCTGGCGCAGGATAGACTCCTAATTTTAATATTTAAAGGTGGCGATGTTCAATTTTCTATTTCCTTTTAAATAACATGGGAAAAATGCTTTTTGTAGTTTAAAATTTTATTACTCTGAAGCAAATTTTCGTATTGTAACAAACAAGGCAGATTTGAATGATTTTCACGCTCTACAAAAATGGTCTTAATAAAGATTTACGTAAGGTCCGCCGATTCGGTGTTATCAAGTATCAACCACTGAATTGATTAAAATAATGGTATTATTTACTAATATATGATAAATAAACATAAATAATCAATTTTATTATTAATTAATAAGAAATACGGTTATATTACGTCTGTATAAAAAAATGGCATTATAAGTTAATTAATTTTATATAATATGATATAAATATTATAAATTCAAATTTTTTAATAAATATTTTGATCTAAATTTTGCTACATATTTATAAATTTTTGTTCTAAAGTTGATAATATATGACATATAAGTCGTATAAATCGATTTTATCGCATATATTAGTAATTATTTTAAACAATTTAGTGGATACTTTATACTCGAAATGCGACCTTGTAAATTTGTAGAGCGTAAATTTCCTACAAAAACTGTCTTGCCTATTATTATACAGTAATTTGTTTTTGAATAATAAAATTCCAAACTAAAAAAAACATTTTTCCCATGTAATTTAAATGAAAATAAAAAATTAAACATCGCCACCTTAGATATTTAAATTAAAGAGTCTATTCTGCCAGGGATCTTTAAGTAGAGATGTTCTTTGAAAGAAAAAAAAGCTCATCGATCCCATCAAATTGAGCAATACAAAGTAAGGCTAAATGCCCTTGAGTCAATCAAAAATAATTTAAAGGCCAATTTCCAAGAAATTAAAATATGGAGAGAATAGAGAGAGAGGAGGGGAGAAGAGGGGAAGGCCTCTAATAACCCTCGTAGTTGATGGGCCAATAAACATTAAAAGGGGGGGGGGAGGAAGAAAGAGTGGGGAAGAGAGAAAGATTTGACTGTTCCATGAGAAAAAAATTAATACCAACTAATTTGAAAATCTGATATTAGGCAAGTTATCCTTAGAAACACTTTTAAGTAGCGAGAGTCTAATAAGCTGCTACATCCCCTTTGCTTTTGCCGTCTAACTATTTCTTAATTTCAAGCGCACACATATGTTTCAAAATTAATAATTTCTTTACATCGTTGATATAATTTCTAAAAATATTTGGAATTATCCATCATGAGGTGGTAAAAGGGGGGAAGAATGTTTGTAAGAGAAATTCGTACTAACTCATTCACAAACGCCATTGATATTAGAAAAGAACCAAATACCATATTACCAAATAAAATACGATAAAATAAAAATTGCTCATCCCACGAGCGAAATGCTAGTATTGTTATACCTGTTGCCAAGTCGCTTGATTGCCCTCATCAAAATGATCCAATTTTTGGGTAACCAATGCAGTCGTATCAGATATCTTATTCCGTAACGGATGTGTTCTTGGGACTCCTAGGTTTCCCCCTTTTCTCCTTCCATTATGGAAAAACCTCCAGGAATACACATTGGACAGAATAGCACATACTAATATAGATATTAAGAGAGCTCGCATGACTCCAGTGTTACTCGTGCGTTAAAAAGCTTGCTAAATACTAATCATAAATTCACTAGTTGCTTAAATAAATAATACAACTTTGGGGTATTCAAGTGTTTTTTAATAATTTATTGCTATTGTTATATATATGATAAGATATTTTAAAATTGCTTTTAAAAATTATTTTTCTTGTTCTTATCAGATCTGGAAGAATATTTTTATAAATTAAACCTCTTAAATGTACTTGGCTTTAATTTTTATGGAAGGGTTTTTTAAATTTTATTAAGGTCATATTTTAGGCACCGGAGGCAGCCCAACAGGCTGCGCCCTTTGCCCCGGGAAAGAAGGTCATATTATTTCTACTAAACGCAGAAAAAAAAATTAGAATAAAAATATTGAAAATCAAACGCTTTTTTTATTTTTAGATATACATTGTTGAGATGGTTTGGTTCAAAATAAACCAGTGATTGCTTTTTTTTCTTTTGTTCTTAACCAACCTAACTTTCGATTGGTCTTTGTTGGTTTTTGAATCATACACTTTTGTTGGCAAGAATTTTCTTTCACACTTTTTCTGTATGGGCAGTACCTGGTGTACCCAGGTGGGCCAGGTAATCAGTCGATAACTTTTTTTTTTATCTTGGGACAGTCCACGAAGGCCGATGCCTAAAACCGGAGTCTCATGCGTCCGATTTCCGACCATCAGACGTACGAAATTTTTTTAAATTTTTTGTCGGAAAACCGGATCCAGTCAAAAGAAAAGAAAATAAGAGCATTTTAAAGGTCAACCTCTGAAACTTCAACGAAAAAAAGAGAAATTAAAAACCTAACGGAACTAAAATATTATTTAATGGAAGAAGAGAGAGTGTTTGTTGAGTATGAGGTAAATTCAGGTTAGTTAATTTTTTTTAAATTTTAAATTATAACTGTTTATTTTAATATTTAATATAAATTGAAATTAACCCAACAAAATAAATAAAGTACGGTTAAAAGACCAGAAAGAAACGTCTAACATCGTACAAAATTAAAATTCATTTAACTCCATCCGACATCGGATAAAATGTTAAAATATTCGGATGAAAAATGGCGCCAAAATGTTCTGACCAATCAAAATACTTTCGGATGATCGGATCGTCGGAAATCGGTCGCATGAGACTCCGGCGTGAGAGGAAGTTTGTTCACACGGGACTTAAATATTTGGAGATTGGGAGGAGAAGGAAAAACTTCTGCGGGTAGCAGGTTCCACAGTCTTGACACTCCAGGAATGAAGGAACAAAGAAAGCGGGAAGTTCGGGGCTTCTCTAACTGAACTGTAAAAGGATGCATAAAAGTTGCACTACGTGTTGCTCTGTTGGGAGCCGCCAGAGAAGGAATTATACTGGCCAATTCCTCTGTGCAGAAGCCGTAAAAATACCTATAGAAGAGCGACATATCCCCTACAACTCGATGATGGGCAAGAAGAGGAAGCCTTTCTGTGAGAGTTGGATCATTAATAAGACGAACGGCTCTTCTTTGAATGAAGTCCAGAATGCTAACTGTTGTAGGGGACGCCATTCCCCAGACATGAGAACAATATTCTAAAAGGGTCTGATTTGGGATACGGACAGAGTATACAGATTGGAAGAAGAGAAATATTTTCTGGCTCGGAAGAATCAAGCGAAAGCTGCCGAGGCTATGGTTAATGTGTTTGTGCCAGTTGAGGTTATTCTCAAAAGTAACGCCGACATGTTTAAAAGCGACTCTTTGTTCTGCAGAACTTGGCCGCTCATATGTAAGGGATGAGCATTGGCAGATTTTTTCGCGACAGCGAACATGACTGTATTTTCGAGGCTTAAACTGACGAAGATTTTACTTACTTACTCATCTATCCTGTCAGCTAAGTTTCCCCCCCTTTTTTTAACCATAATTTTTTTCTTCTTTTTAACCCGAACTAACCAAAACTGACCAACTAGAATTACGAAAAATAACTCACCAATTAATAAAAAGGTATATAAAGTATATTTAAATATATTTATACATTTTTTTATTTAATTTAACAAATTTATTTAAGCATTGATATTAATATTAAGACAAAAACTTATTAATATAATAATTCTCATATTGTATTAAATATTTTTTAAATTTATTAAATAATAAATCAAAATTAGTTAGTACATTGTGTATGGTACCTTTTACATTTTATTAAAGTGTATTAGTTAAAAAGTTTATGTCTATTTCTTACGACTAGTACAGTCATCTGAGCGGTTGAAATAGAACCCGTGGCTGGAAGGCTTTTCTTTATTCTTTACGACAACGTAAAAATTCTTTAGCATTCAGTGCAATCGCCGAAATGTTCTATTAAGTAGTTTATAGACAAATAGTAATTGTTTTCTATAGTTTTTACGAAAGTGTACATTTCTCTTAGCTAGTAGAGCTACCTTAAATGTTCCTCGGTGTCAATTAAGATTGGACACATTCTAACAAAGTTTAAAGGCAGGTATTTAAAGTGAATAAAGAACTGTACCAGGACGGGCGTTAACTGGAGAAGAAAAACAAAAATATAGAAAATAGTCAATATTTTTAACAACAATCATTTTATTTAGGTAAATACATTTTTATCAACATTTTAATTAATGGTAAAATTGCAATTATTTGCACTAAAATTAAAAAAAAGGCTACTTGATTTTCTGATGGCATCGGCAGCATCTGTAATAATTGTTGGTGTCGTTGATTTTCCTGTGTCTGAGATTAAAAAAAATACATATGCCCAGTAATCAATTGCTTGAACTGTTTGATCCTAGCTGTGGGAAAGTTAGGACGACTTCGCTAGAGGTTGTTATATGAGAATTGGAAAAGTATTTCCACCAATTAAACCACTTAAATATACTTGTTATATATTGTTATTCAGTGGCGGTTCGTGGTCAATCTTTCGGGGAAAGTAATTAGTTAAAATTTCAAATGCATATGGCTTAACTGATTTTTTGTTAAAAAAAAAAATGACTCAAAGATTCAAGACGTTTTTCTCCAAAGAAAAACAAGAAAGAAAATTCAAAAATAAATGAATAACAAACAAACACCTCGAAAAATGCGTAATTTTCCTCTTCGCGGCTGTTGACCCAGACCATGCGATTACACTGCTTAGGAAAGCAGCCGAAATCGCCCAATCGTAAATTAGATCGGGCATACTCGACTCGGCTCCCTTTAACACAATACGGTCAATGCAGGCTGGCAGCCCGAATTTTTGCAAGCAAACGAAACCAGCGATCTGGAGATCGCTGCGCGAAGCTTGTGGAATCCAATAATCAGTCAACGACTTTATATGCTTAGAATAATAAGGGGAAATTTAAAAGATGGAAAACAAACATATTTTTTTATTTATATTATTATTATGTTTTTGTTCGGAAATATTAGTCGAAAATCATCTACACTAATCCGGGATCCTCGGAAAAAAAAGATAAGGTACGATACCACAAACTGTTGGTAGAGGAACTGCGGTAAAGTAGAAACTAAAACACCCAAAAAAAAGGTTTGGAAATGTACTCCAATAAAACCCAAACGCAATGCTTAGGCCTATAAAAGGGGCCTGTCCCATGAGGTTGGTCAAGAACGATGGTACAGCCTGCCCTTGGTGGTGCCAAGAACTAGATCACCTCAAAAAAAACCAGGAAAGCTTTTAACAAGGCTAAAAAAAACTCGGTGAGGACGGGAACTGTAAAATCCCTCCTCAAAGAATACAAAAAGTCATAAGACAAAATCAAAGAGCGGCCTGGACATCCTACTGTGAGGAAATTGGGAAAATTTTTCTGATGCAGCTAGGCTTCAAAAAGCTCTTAATAAAGATCCATATCAAAAATAGGAAAATTGGGGGAAAAAAGAGGATGGTTCCTACACAACCAACCTTGAAGAAAAAAAAATCAACTGTCTGGTTGCTACACACTTTCCCGGGGTTTCCCCCACTATAAAATCAGCAGATACAGAACATGTGGACGTGGATGTAGAGGTGACACCCACAAACGAAGACTGGCAAATTGCCTCAAAAATCATTGATGAGGACAAAGGGCCCCTTGGGCCATCACTGGCTTCTCCCCCTTCAAATCACCGGGACCGGACGGCTTTTCCCGCCCCACTTCAGTGGGGAATGGGGGTGCTTCCCACCTGGTGGGTGTCTTCAGGTCATCACTGGCCCTAAGATACATCCCCAAGGCCTGGAGAAAAGTCAGAGTTGTCTTCATACCAAAACCAGGGAAGGCTGACCAGTATCCCTAAATCATTTAGGGCCAATTCACCCCATCATTTCCCATGAAAACCATGGAGCGGCTATGCGAAAGATATATCAGAGATGTAGTGATTATCAATAAACCCCACTCAAACCAACATGCATACACTACAGGCAGATCAACGGAGACAGCACTATATGCAGTCTCAAATAAAATCAAAAGATCAATGGACTACAAGGAGTCCGCCTTAGGTGTATTCGTAGACATAGAGGGGGCGTTTGACAAAACGACCTTTACCAAAATATCAGACGCAGCGACTTATACCCCACCAACAGTAAATGGATGGATAATGAATATCTCTATAAAAAAGGCTGACGTAATAGAAATAAAAAGGCTGACCGATGTTAAGTATCACCACATGGAACATGGCTTCAGAAGACTCTTCACCCTTAAAACCTATACACGATGTCGGAGACAGTCTTCGACGCCTAACAAGCGACAAAATTCCTGAATGTAATCTGCGATAGAATGCAACATGCCCTTAAAAAGTTGGAACAGTGGTGCGTTGAACACGCTCTATCTGTAAATCCCAAGAAAACAGAAATGGTTCTGTTTGCAAAGAAAAAGAAACTAGGGAACCTCAGAGCACCCGTTCTTTTCAATACAAGAACTGAGCTTCACAACAGAGGTCAAATACCTTGGTATTACCTTTGACAGTAAGCTAACGTGGAATTCTCACTTGAGAATAGAATAAAGAAAGCATATATTGCTTTTGATCAATGCCGCAGAACCATAGGAAAGACTTGGGGATTCTCTCCCAAAGTAGCCCATTGGATCTACACGGCCCATATGAGCCCATGGTAACTTACGGTTCCATAGTGTGGTGGTCCAAACAGAACAGATTACGGCAAAACATAAGCTAGATCAAATTCAAAGAATAGCATGTTTAAACATCACAGGTGCTATAAGGACTACACCGACTAGAGCTATGGAGGTGGTATTGAATCTCACCCCCTTGATATATTTGTAAGGGAAGCGGCTCTGATGACTCTAACTACGCCTTCGCATGGTCGGTCTAGACACTAATGTAGGCACTGGCTCAACTGGACGACGCCTTGTGGAGGGATTACAGGGAACTTCCAATTCTACAGGCAAGAGCGGACTCAGTTGCAGCAAGGTTTGTTTTCAATAAACCCTACACAATTAACATAAGAGGAACAATACCAATAAAGGCGAGTCAAGGAACCATTAGCCTGTACACTGACGGCTCTAAGACCAAGGTGGGCACAGGCTGTGGCATATACTCACCAACCATAGACCTGAAAATCGGATGGACAATGGGCGCCGAACCCAGCGTGCTTCAATCCGAACTGACAGCCATAACCATAGCGGCTTACGAAATTAAAGCCGCAACATCGCCAACCATACGATCTGTATTTATACAGACAGTAGGCAACATTACTAGCCCTGAAAAGACCACGAATTACTTCGGGACTAGTACTAGAATGTCATCAAGCCCTGACTAACATCTCTAAATAATGTGGTCAACCTAGCCTGGATCAAGGACATGACATATCTAAAGGTAATCATACCGCTGACTCGCTGGCCAGGGCGGCTGCGGGACGGAAGTAGTTGGTCCGTCCCCCCCACTGGACTGACAACAGCAGCGATTAAAGACATCATTAAAGAATACTCCCATCGACTGTTTAAAGGGAAATGGGATGATA
The DNA here is from genome assembly GCA_019359885.1 of Listronotus oregonensis. Classification (NCBI taxonomy): domain Eukaryota; kingdom Metazoa; phylum Arthropoda; class Insecta; order Coleoptera; family Curculionidae; genus Listronotus; species Listronotus oregonensis. The sequence continues at coordinate 29,481 of JAHBCN010002611.1, forward strand.
CTACAAACTGCATTTTAAAAAAATTTTTCTTATTTTTTAGTGGGCCCATGCTATACGATCCAAGATTTTTGTAGATTTGTCCATTATTTCATAGTGAAATATCTTAATGCTTATGTTATTTTTAAATAAAAATTATCACGTGGAAGTGACATGTTTAGGGCGTAGGCTAGGGTAAAAGACTCTTGATTTTTGTAGGTCATTAAAACCATAACATTTTGCTATTACTTGTGTAGCAATAACGCAAAAATTAGTCGGGTATTTTCTAAATTGACTATATAACTCCCACTTACGTTATACTTAGGCCTAGCCTTTATGAACTGTCCCAAAAAAAAAAAAATCATTAATTTGACATGTTATTTATGTAGGTCTAGCAAAATGTCCCAATATTTTTGTAGGTGAATATTTTTTCCGATGTGTGCATTTTTAAATCTTATAATCTAAGAAAAAAAAGTGTTGTTCGTTAATTTACTATACATCGTTAAACTGAGATGTTTGATGCACGGCCAATCCGTTATATTTTTTAAACTTTGGTTTAAAAAAAAAAAAAAATAAATTTTAAAAAATTAAAGGGGGTTTTTTTTTACTTTTAAAGGAAAAAACGTTAATTTTAAACTTTTTGCTTCTTGTTTGGACCTAAAAAGATCATACAAAGTTGGTAAAAAGCACGGCAATGTTGAACTATTTTTACATTTTTACAACCACCAAGGCTGCGTTTATAAAATTCGGTATTTGGGGGTTTTTGTGCATGCCAACTTAAACAGTGTTGTCGGCACTGTTGCCAGATTTGCCAGTTTTGTGCTACATGTAATCTTTTTGTTGTTTTAAATGAAATATCATATTTATTTTTATTGTAATAAAGAAGGCGCGGCGCCAAATTCGCTATCTGGGGATTTTTGGGCAAGCAAAATGAAATTGTGATATCTGCACTGTTGCCAGGCTTTACTAAAAATCGGGTGTTGTTATATCTCAATGGCTAGTAAAGATAAATATTTAATATTTCGGATCTGGCTAAACTTGACACGGAGAATTCAATGCAATAAAAATAAACGGGAACTTTTGTTTACGATAACAGAAAATACGTGTAGCGCAAAACTGAAAAATTCGGCATGGTGCCAGTGTCACTGTTTGGTTTGGCATAAAAAATTATTGAATACCGAATTTTGTAAACGCAGTTTTTACGGTTTTAAAAACGTTTAGGCATTGCGGTGCTTTTTACTGCGAACTAATCCATTAACACTGGTTGAATTATAGGCCATAATAGTAGATACATTTTTGTCAACATCTGGTTTGATGAGTCCTCTTCTAAATAAAATGATTGTCTCCATATTGGTTATTACCCTAAGCCGGGCCAAACTAGCATGGTAACCTGGCCTTCCTTAATAACTTTCAATAACTTTGTTCGAAAATCATTATTTAATAAACCTATTCTAAACTAAAACGAAAACCCTTTAGGATTAATTAGAAGTGCATGTTCAGTTATTTACCGGATCGTGATTTTTATTTATTGCGAACGACTTTCCACAGCTGACAGAAAGTCAACGTTTTAGTTTGTGTTTCGTTTATAGTTAAATTACCATGGGAAAGAAAAATAAGTGTTGCCAATGGATGTAAACAGTTACTAACTTTTTAATTTATTTGAAAACCAACAATATACTCTGTTTAAAATAGGCTTACTTCTGGGAATTTCAACAATTCCTAACAATTTTTCTATATCCTCATCCCTTGATGAAGAATGGTCCGACATGGATGGTAGATCAAAGTGTCCCAATAGGTATAAATACTTTATAAAAATTGATGACAAATAAATTATTGGTTATAATATATGATATTACGAATGCGAATCAATAATGAACTGATCCGATATAATCCGCAAACATAAAACTGTTACAAAAAGTTTTTTCTTTACATCCAAGTAGTCCCTGAACTGTTTTAGATTCGCACCCGCGTACAAAGCTACCAAACCGTTTGGGTTTTTTAAAAGCAGTTTTGAATAATAATCTTAAAATTTATTAACGAGGCAAATCAATAAATATGTTTTTACCTGAAGGGCTATAGAGCCAAGAAAAGTTTAATATTTTTTTAGGTTGTTGTTGACATGCTATTTTTTGCAACGGAAATTATAAAAAGTGACATGATTTCAGTAATGTTATATCACCCGTTATACAGGGTGTTCCTTAATGATATGCGAATATTTGGATGAATCCAAAAATTAAGCATTTTTTTTCACCCAATTTTACTGGGAAACTTAAACTGGGAAATTTTTGCACTTAATGTACCTAACTCAAATTTAAACTTCTCCATCCTCCCTTTTCTGTTATGTACCGTTTATGAAAATACCCACATTTTATCAAGATGTTTGATTTCACCTTCATTTAACAAATATTTTAATAAAAATAGCACAAAAAAAATTATTTTATTTTTAAATTCAACAAAATTGTCTAGTGATTTTACGACATTTGTTGGTGCGAAAACTCAACAATTGAAGGCTGTCCTTTCAAATTTAAACAAAAATAAAAAAAGTTTAAATTTATAAAGTAGGCCATTTAATTGTTTCGCGAGTGTCTGGCGACCAACATAAAACTCTCAAATCACTAGAAATTTTGTTGACATTTTTAAGAGTAAAAAACTAATATTTTTGTTGTTCTTTTATCAAAAATATTTTTTAAATGAAGTAGTAGAAAAAAATTTATTTATAAATAAAATGTATTTCCTAGTCTTCCATTTTGGCTGTATTTTTTGAAGGAAATTTAAAAAGTTGCATAATTTGGTTAGAGTGTTATATCCCAATTATACAGGTTCGTTCACAAAAATCAGTATAATCATTGTAAGCCCGTAAGTAACTAATACAAAATTAATGATAGTATGCCTTATAAACTATGGTTCAAAAAGGTTCCGTTACGAAAATACGGGGTGTTAAAATTTTAGGAAAAAATGGAAATTAATTAATATTTTCTAAACTCCTAGAGATATCTTAGTAATATTTAACACGTTGATACAGTTGATGAAAAGGCATATTTTTCATACTAAAACATTTTTCAGCTTTAACAGTGGCGTGCGTACGGGCACTGACTTCGATATTTTTAAAGAAAAAAATGGTACGCAAATGGTTTTTTCCAAATAAAAAATATTTTTGCATTCAACGTTTAATTTAAAACATAAGAGCTCTCTTAAATTGTGTTCCTGCGATGCACCGTTTTTGAGAAAAAAAAAATAAAACTGTTTTATTTTCTAGGAAAATTAATCAAGAACAAAATTTGCAATGAATCTAGTTGCCATGAAATATGTGACTTGTTTTTTACATTTGACATTTTCTAGTAATTATCTGTCGTTGAAGTTGTGAACTGTGAATTATTTATTTTATTTTTACAATCTTGTTAAAAATGGTTTATTTGAAGTTATTCAAATGCAGAAATGGCTGAAATGCATTACGTATATGGCCTCGCCGACGGTAATGGAGAGCAAGTCAGACGTATTTATCACCAGAGATATCCCAATCGTGCTTTGCCAGATAGTAGAACCTTTTCTAATATTCATTGTCGTCTTGTTGAAACTAGTAGTGTTCGAAGGGGTACATCTGAAGGTGGACCTCAAAATGTGAGAATACCTGAAATTGAGGAAGCGGTGCTGCACGAAGTTGAAGAACATCCTGAAACGAGTACGAGGAAGATTGCTAAAACTTAAATATTTACCACCAAATTGTCTGGAGAATTTTGGCGTGTGACCCTTTGTCAGTAGTACCTGCATAATATTGCACAAAATCCGCAATTTAAAACACACATTTTGTTTACGGACGAAGCTAATTTTTTAAGAAATTCCATTCAGAATTACCACAACAATCATTTGTGGGCCAAAGAAAATCCCCATCCCGTAACCGAAACCCATTTCCAAAATCAATTTTCGATTAACGTATGGGCAGGAATTGTTGGTAACCACTTTATTGGCCCATTTTTTCTACCTGGACGACTTGACGGACAATCTTACCTCAATTTCCTTCAAGAACAACTGCCTTTGCCGCTTGAAGATGTTCCGATAGGGTCAAGACACAATATGTGGTACATGTACAATGGTGCACCAGCACATTTCAGTGTAGTGGTTCGCAATTATTTACAAACTGTTTATCCAAATCGTTGGATAGGCCGCGGTGGGCCTCAAGAATGGCCACCTAGGTCCCCTGACCTCAACAGCTTAGATTTATTTTTATGGGGCCATTTTAAGACGCTAGTCTACATAACTCCCATTAACACTGTGGAGGAATTAAGAGAAAGAATAGTTGCAGCATGTAATAGAATAAAATATATTCCGGGAATATTTCAACGTGTACGTGATTCCATGCGAAGAAGGGCAAAAGCATGCATATTAAGTGAAGGGAGCCATTTTCAACAATTTTTGTAATAATCACTCAATTTTAGTTGTAATGTTTTCTTAATGTTGTATGTTGTAAGTGTAAGTTGTTCATTACATGCCAACCCATAATATGTTTATTTTTTCGTATTAATGTGCAAGTTTTTATTTTTTTTCTTAAAAACGGTGCATCGCAGGAAAACATTTCAAAAGAGTTCTTATGTCTCAAATTAAACGGTGAATTCAAAAATATTTTTATTTGGAAAAAACCATTGGCGTACATTTTTTCTTCAAAAATATCGAAGTCAGTGCCCGTACGCACGCCACTGTTAAAGCTGAAATTGTTTTTGTATTGAAAAATATGCCTTTTCACAACTGGGTGTTAAATATCACTGAGATATATCTAGGGGTTTCGAAAATATTAATTAATTTTCATTTTTTTCCTAAAAGTTTAACACCCTGTATTTTCGTAAAGGAACATTTTTGGACCATAGTTTATAAGGCATACTATCATTAATTTTTCATGTAGATTCTCACGCTTTAATATTCGCATATCATTAAGGAATACCCTGTATAAATACAATAAATACCTACAATAGTTAAAAGTTTTAGCAGTTTATTAAAACTAGCAGTTCAACAGTAAACTAGATTTGTAATTTCGTTTTTTACCCTAATCTTAATTTTTTTTAGGAAAAGTTAATTATCTAACTTTTTTAAAATTGTAATGTATTAAATTATGTAAAATTATTCATAAAATTTTTATTTTTTATACCAAAATCATCACCGGCTCATTAACAAAACAGATTTTGCTCTTTGGCAGTTAATGAATTCCAAACACTGATTTACGTGGTCTGTTACTTTTGTTATTGTACAATTTAATAGAGATAATTAAAACAAATAACATTGTTATTTACCATCGAATTTGTTTGAAACAATGATTTAAAAATTAAACGGATTGCTAAAAGAAAATGGTCGCTATTCATTTTCTAATAGACAACAAACGCTACCCTTTGCGCAGTTCAAAAGTTAAGTTATGTGGGCGAAAAGTGCGCCCGTGAAATCTGGCGGCTCATTTATGAATTGGAAGGTACTTATACATGCGCAGAACTGAGAGATTTTTTTTACACATTCGTCGTCGGAAGGTCGTCGGCCAGTCCTGTACTAACTATCGATTTATTGAAAATATTTATTTGGACCATTTTTGTACATCACAAGGCAATCTTCATTTTTCTTGAAAGAAAAATTCTTCAATTCGCATATTTTGGCAGATATTAGCGAAAAACCCATTTTTCATGCCTTGAGGGGCCATTTTCAGCCCTTTCCCACCTGTTAATGTTGATAAACATTTTCGCTCGAAAGCATCCCCGAAGACCAAAGAATTGCGCCACAAAGTAAAACCTCACAGATTCATTTACAGATTTGTCCCTTTATTTATTATTGGACTATATATACAGTGTTGTTTAAAGTTTATAGCAACTCTACCCCAAACAGCTACTTTTACTGCCCTATTTTTTACCGGGTTTTCAATATTCCGTTTGCTACTGAATCAGCTTGCCAGAATGTTGCTACTAATTCTAGATTGTAACCATGATATACAGGGTGGCGCATATTGGTTAAACTCACCGGATATTGAGAAAACTGTAAGAGCCAAACCGTTTATTTATTCTCGGAAGAATTTTTTAGAACAAATTTGAATGAAGTAAAACTTTAAAGCTAACCTCGATTTATTATTGAATTTTTGTAGAATAAACGAGGGCTTTGTATATCGGTTATTATTAGAGATGAAGAAAAGATCTTGTGGATCTTTAAGTGACTTTTAGTGGCGTACTAATTTTTCATCTATTACTTAAACTTAAACTTTTTGAGTTATAATACAAACTTGTTTTTTTTTAATGGGACACCCTATATATTATTATACCAGTCCATTAAAAATTATAATTACACAAACATATATATATATATATATATATATATATATATATATATATATATATATATATATATATATATATATATATATATATATATATATATATATATATATATATATATATAAAATATTTATATATATATATATATATATATATATATATATATATATATATATATATATTTTATTATATTATAATAAAAATTTATTATTTGTTTTTTTGAAATTTTTTTTTTATATATATATATATATATATATATATATATATATATATATATATATATATTATATATATATATATATATATATATATATATATATATATATATATATATATATATATATATGTTAAAGGAAGATTAACAGGAGGATAAAGCATAGATTTGACAGCAAATTGTTTGGCAAGTAGTTCGGCTTTTTATTAGAAGTAAAAACAATTTTACCTTTAGAGATTAGGGGTAAAGAAGAATTTGTGTCTGGCTTTGTCACGGGATTTTGAAAACCACGGTTTGTTATTTGAAGTTATGGGTTTTTTAGTGTGGGGAATATAGGTCTCAATGTCTACTTGAATTGTTTCGGTAATTTGTTTACATATTGCGGAAGAATTGTGAGTAGAATAGGAGGTAAGATCCCAAGGGTAGCTGGCAAAGAAATCTCTAGGACCATCCCAGCCGGACGAGTTGTAGTGCCAGACGGTTCGTGGTGGCATGCGTCCAGTTGCCTCAGAATGTGTAGAGTATGATACGTTGACCAAACCAGAGCATCTAAGGGGGAGCAGTTACTGATGCTTGGTAGAGTTCGGGGGTGGAAGTAAGAAAGAGATCTAGTGGGTTGGGTGGCAATTTTTGGTGAATAAAGAAGAAATAAAGATGTAAGTAAAAAAAAGGCACAAAATTCAACTAATTGAAAGTATGTAGCACAAGAGGTACATAATTTACATCCAAGTGATGCCAAGTTACCACAGAAATTTCGCAATTCGCAGAACTGTCGATAAAACCCAAATTACTGCATAAAAAATAAGAGAGACATTTACAATTATCATAATAATTTATACTGGTCCGATACAAATCCCCAAATAACTGTTGACGAGGACACAGGAACGCTTTGTCTTTAATGTTTGTTGTGCCATTTTTAATGGAAAAGTATTGGATTATGTTATATGCCATGGTAATCCAACTAGAAATTTATATCAAAAAATATTATGGGAAAGTGTCATTAATAGATTGGATCATATAAATCTCCAAGAGCTTGGTGCTGTTTATTTCAGCATGATGGAGCCCCAATTTATAGAATACAGCTAATAGTATTGTTAATGAATGATATTTTTTTTAAATGGTTGGGAAACAACGGTCCTCTTAAATGGCCACCTTGCTCACCAGATTTTACATGAATGGATTTCTTTCTTTGGAGCGTGGCTCAAGTTTAAAAAAAGGCTGCTAAGGGGCTGAAGTTACAGTGGTGAAACTTATGTGTTAATATTCCCCCTGAAAACAAAAGTATTTGGGTCCGAGGATTTTTTTTGTTATTTTCACTTGCAAACCCTTAAACTCTGCTGTACTCTTAGGACCGTGGGCCAGCCTGTGTAGTACTATGCAGATAAATTTAGTATAACACTTATCAGCGAATTAATTGGTGCTCTTTTCATCTATAATATAAATACCTTAGTAACTATAGTCTATGATTAAGGGTTGTCACTTTTTTTGGTTTTCCATACTGTTTACCGGTTAGTGTATGACTCAGGAGAGCAATAATTTTTGTCTTTATGGGTATTTGCTATTACACTTTTATAAGTAATAATACGTCTAAAGAATCCCCGCCTAAAAGAATATATTCTTTAAAATTACTATTATATTTTAGAAAGGCTGCTTTGTAGCTACTTAATTGTCTATTACCTCTCATTTTAAAGTAAAAGCTACTACAAAAATTTTGGGAGTATTGTGAAAGACTAAAAACTATACGTATTTACCTTTTCCGTTAGATCACCCTTGTACAAAACGCATTATTGTCTAAATCGTCACGTTGCTTTGAACCCACTGTTTTTTTTTGCTTATGTGACTACACAAGAAGTAAATATTTCTATAATTTTGTGGCGGATTTCCCTTTCACTTTGTTTTATTTGGGTCACTCGCCTTTCTACTTTTTGGAAAATGGGACCCTCTTGGTCTGGGTCCCGGGGTATACGGGCTGATCCTGTCCAGCCCCATTGACCCCTATAAACTTGCAGATCCCCTGCAACAAAAAAGAAGAAAAACCCCCAAAAAAGTCACAAAAATTAGTCTACGTTTCGGTGGCAAGTCGGCCACCGTTGTCAAGACAGAAAATCAAACAAAAAATTAAACTAAATTTTAAGACATTTTTGGTCTAAAAACTTAGGAAATTCCGATTACTGATTACTTTTTAATGACGTTTTGTCATTATTAGTTTTATTTTATTTTTTACTTTTTAATGACAAAACGTCATTAAAAAGTAAAAAAAGCTATCAGAATTTCCTAAGTTTTTAGACTAAAAATTTCTTAAAATTAAGTTTAATTTTTTGTTTTATTTTATGTCTTGACAACAGTGGCCGAATTCCACCGAAACGTAGACTAATATTTGTGATTTTTTGGGTTTTTTGGGAGGTTTTTTTTGTTGCAGGCGATCTGCAAGTTCATAGGGGTCAATAGGGCTGGACAGGGTCAGCCCGTAAACCCTGGGACCCGGACCAAGAGGGTCCCATTTTCCAAAAAGTGGAAAGGCGAGTAACCCCAATAAAAACTAATACACAAAGTTTAAAGCACATTTTTTGATTACCTGAGATTTTTTCAAAAAAGAAACACTTTGTGAGCCATTTGTAGTTTAATTTAGACCCCCCACACAAATCTGGCCTTAGATCAATAAATTTTAAATTTCATAGGGCTTTAAATCCAGTCTTAAGAAATGCTTTTTTATAAATTTATAATATAAAATGTGAGAAGCAAAGATAAAATTAATAATTTTTATAAATTTTTGTTATCAGTAGTTATCAGCGAATTAATTAAGTTGCTATTAGCTATTTATTAAATGCTAAGCTAAAAAAGGGAAATTTGCCGGTTAAGTAAGTAAACTTCTTTTATGAGAAACAATAATGGTTATTTCTCACCATCAGCATCGTCTCTACAGTTTTATTTGTATATAATTAAAGTTGATTAACAAATTATATTTTTTTTACGTTATTCTTACTGGTAATAATAAAAAAAACGAGTTTAAAACATATTTTAGTATTGTTTAAGGATATCGATAAAAATATATTTAATAATACTTTTATAACAAGACAGAATATAGGAATTGAAACAAAAAAAGAACAAATATTAAAAAATATATTGCTTTGGATGATGTCTACCTTTTTTTTTCTTTTAGATACTTACCAAAGTTACAAACTAAAAAATTAAGTAAACATAACAAACTAAAGTACACCTTCGATAAGCGCGCTTACGTAAGGAAAGTTTTAAATACTGTACACTTTATCTCTGAATAACAAACGGTCCTTACCTAGTAAATAATTGTTTTTATAAATTTATACTGCTTACTAAACGTCTTAAGATTTCACATATGTAGATCAATCAATCAATATCCACCTTGCTTAATGATGGTACATTATTTTTTTACTGTCATATCTTTGTCTTGAGTAAAATACATGAATGTTTGATAATGTTAAGAATATTCAGAGAAAGCATTGGCTGTAACTAAAGTAATCTAATAAATTAATATATAATGAAAAAAAGAACAAACTTAAATATTTAAATTTATTGTAAAAAACAACAATTATTAGGTTTTAATTTACTATAAAATATAACAGTCTTATAAGTTATTGATACTATTTTCTCATTGTTTTCTTAGCTCGATATTACATGACTTCCATCTCCTGTTCGGTTGACACGACTTCTTATCATATCTTCAGTAGTAGTTTTAAGATCGTATGCCCAGCCAATCTTCGCAAAAAATTCAATAAAGCTTCTAGTTATATTAAATGAAAATGCTCCAAACTCTGCAGATTTGTAGTCCCATGGAAAAGCATGATGGTAGTTATGAAAGCCTTCCCCGAATGTTATAGCCGAAAGACCAGTGCTATCCGATGGTTTAATAAACCTAAAAGGTAATTTTTATGGGTATGGTAATGGTGTGGTATGGTAATTCAATTTTTATTTTATATCCCCAAAGTAACCCTTTGTGTTGACACTCCTCAAAATATATAAAAGTAAGACTGGGTGCTTAAAATGTTAGCAAAATAACACAATTGAAAATTGTTCCAAAACAAAAGAAATAAAATATGTTTTTTGTGACAGCGACCATACTATAAACGAAAATAAAAAATCTGCCGAATGCGCTCGGACAAAAGATTAGGACCGTGATGGCTAAACAAATTTTAAATTAGTGACACTTACTGGCTAAAAAACAACTTCTCAAACTTTTGTATTCTTCAGTTTTATCTCAGAGCAAATAATAATAATCATACGGCCGAGTGATGATCGCGTTGATAAATTTAGCAATGGATTTAGCAATTGTTAAAAGTTAACAACGGTTTAGAATGTTTAACGAAACGTCATTGTCAGTATAATTCAATGATTTTAGTAGGCAACCTGTCAAAATCTGACATTTTGTTAAACAGTCTAAACCGTTGTTAACTTTTAACAACTGCTAAGGCCATTGCTAAATTTAACAACGCTATCATCCCCGGCCGTAAGCGAAATAGATTTTTTACCAAATACAAAAAACACCGTTATCAGTATATTTAGTGAAAGAAAATCAACGCATTATACATAAAGTAAAATTTTTTAAACGAACCTTCTAAATATTAATTATTAAATGAATATTAAGTTTGCCGTCCACTGGATGCGTAGTCGTACGACTTAGTAGTCGTGAGGATAAGGACGATTTAGATCTTTCGAATGTGTACGACTATGGGTCGTCCATTAGTACCGACTAATTGTTCTTTTAGTACGACGTTTTGTATAGTATTTTTGCATTTTTGCCTGGAGTTTTTAAAATGGAGAATATACATGTTTTTTAAAATTCATACGTAAGACGGAAATTAACAAGAAAAAGACGAAAATATCCACAATTTCCGTTGGATATCTCTAGCGTGATATCTTGTAACTCGCATGTCCCATAATGGTTTCCGCTCTCTCACCATGCTTATTAGCTTTTCTCAGTCCATATTTCCAGTTTAAGATTTTTCGAAATACTGACAAAAAGTCGTTTAAATTCGTCCGACAAATCCCGTTCCAACGGTACTAGTCGCAAGTCGGTTTAAGTCGGTTAAAGTTGTCCGACCAAAGTGATATGCAATCGACGCCGTTTAACGCCTTTTCATGTTTAGGGATTAGTCGGACATAGATAGATAGATAGATATACATTTATTTGACAACGTTACATTTACATGTTTGTTGCAGGTCACAAAAGTCACCAAAGTAACCATAAATAAAATTTAAAGGTATAAAACAGAAAACGCAATATTACAAACGTGATATACAAAATATGATCAATAAACAATACAAAAATAGTCCATACATGAAATTTAATTCACTGGTGGCGCCTCCATATATTCCTTGACAGAATAAAAACATTTTTGTAATAAAAATTGTTTTAATTTATTTTTAAATTTTAAAAAATTTAAGCCCTGTACAGAGTTGCCAGCTTATTGTATAGTGAAATATTCAGAGAGGTCCGTGCCGAGCTTGCGAGTCGATGCCTGGGGAGTAATAGTAAATTTGAAGATCGTGTCCCGTAGGAGTGATTGTACGACAGCTTAGTAAATTTATCTATATTTTTATGAATCTCAAGAAGTGTTTGATATATGTATATGCAAGGAAGTGGCATAATCCCAAACTGTGCAAAAAGGGTCTGCATGATTCGAGAGGGCCGATCCCCGCAATGACCCTCACGGCCCTCTTCTGAAGTTTAAAAGCTTTGTCGTGATGAGATGAATTGCCCCATAGGACAGTCCCATAACTTAACAGGGAATGGAGGTTGGCAAAATATACCATTACCAAAATTTGCGTATCAAAAGACCTTTTTATCTGTTTCAGTAAATAAATTTGATTACTTAATTTGGAACAGAGCATATCAATGTGCAAACCATTTCAAACCATCGTCCACCACAAGACCCAGAAGTTTAACGTGTGCTCCCATAATAAAATTATTATTAAAACTAAAAGAAATTTTTTGAGTTTTATCTGTGTTTAACTTAAGACTGTTACTGGTATACCAGTTTTGGGCTTTCGCAATAGCTTCGTCAGTGCGTTGATTAACAGAAATTTCGTCAATACCAGAGGTAATAATGGTAGAATCATCTGCGTACAATATGCTTTTATTTGGTGACAGTGCAGTGCTAAAGTCATTGATGTAAATGATGAACAATAGTGGTATATACGCACAATTACGCACGACCAGTAGGTCGTACGACTACGCGTCCAGTGGACGGCCAGCCTTAAACCTAAACATCAGAAACCCGGTAAAGTCTGACACTATTTAGGTACACAGGTACTGCAAATCGCTTAAGCTCTAAAAGGACACAACTTCATCAACTTTTGGAAATGTCGCCGTTAAAGCGGTTAGTATTATATATAAATATATTATATAAATGAAAATTAAATAATCAGGGTATTTTGACATATAACATTGTGTTTACGGCAGTGCGACATAATGCTATTTCTAAAGTATTCTTTAGAATAACTCCAAACAATAAACTTTTTAAAAAAAATATATTTTTAATGCGATTTGGTAAAAAGTATCAATTTACTTTAATATAAATTTTGTAGGGTCAGTGGTTAAATAATTGTATTAAAAAGGATTGTTTTTCTTTAAATAGATATAGGTATTTGGCGCAAAGTTATTAAGTTAGTACAATAGCCTTTCTTAGTTACTGTTGGGCCTTTTTTTAAGTAAGAAACTAGGTATGATTACTTACGTTAACATTTGATCTACGCGGGAATGCCATAAGAGGTTAGGTAATATTAAAGTTTTTGGGGTCGCTGAATACGATGAGAGGGTCGATTAACCTCCATCGCGTCAGGTTTAAGGTCATTTAAAGGCCAAGTAAAGAAAAAACCATTGGAAAAATCTGGAAAAATTCATGAAAAAGGTTTTGAGGTTGCTCAATTCGAATCCGGCGTCTATTTACATCTATTCTAGAGTCATTTTAAGGTTATTTTAAAGTGTTTTTGGGAATTTTGAGGTCAATTAACCTTTATAAGGTCGAGATTTAGGTCATTTAAAGGTCAAGTGGAGAAAAAATCATGGGAAAAATCTGAAAAAATTTATGCATATAGATAGATTCAAAGTGTAAATAAACGCCGAATTCGGATTCAACGACATCCAAAACATATGCATGAATTTTCCAATATTTTTTTTTAACTTGACCTCAAAATGACCTTGAACCTGACGTGATGAAGGTTTACCAACCCTCTCATCGTAATTAGCGACCCCAAAAACCCTGATCGCCCCTAACCGCTTTCGCGGTTCCCGCGTAGATCAAATGTTGACCAGTGTTATTTAACGAGAATTCAATGACACCCAAATATTTCTATACATAAAAGTTCTTAGGTTTCAGCAGCTATAGCAAATTTTTAGTAGTAAGTATCCCGGTTTTTTTGATTTTTTTTTTAATCGCGAAGTTTATTATTCTTGTTTGTAAATTAATCAATGTCTTTTTAAGTAAAAAAAAATAATTGTGTGTCAATGGTACTAAATTTTCATTTTCCCTTGACTGTAGTTAGTAGTCGTAAATTAATCATAAGATACTTTACTTCACAAAAAAGCATTACTAACACTTAGTCCTTTACTGATTGCTTTTTTAAAGTAATAAAAAAGAAAAGCCTTATAGAAAATTTAAAAATCCTATTGGCCCTCCCTTTGAGATGAGACCAAAATAATATATTTCCATGCAATATTTGTAAACAGTATGTATACATTTTTCTTTTAAATTTTAAAAATAGGCTTGAAATAAATATCGATAAACTTTGGTTAAAGTTTATACGTGTACCGGATATCCAAATAAAAAAGGACATCGGCTGTATCTCAGAAAATGCTTATTGCACAGCGCTGGCGAAAAAATATTTTTGGTAAAAGTGGTCAAAAAGAATAGCTGGAGAATATTTTCAAGTTTTCGAAATGGCCGCTAGGGGGCGTAACTGCAATCTTGTATCTAAAAAAGTGATGTTTCTGTAAATTTTGCTATATTAACCTAACAAAGAAGTACCTGATCTTTAAAGTCAAGGATAATTTGAACCTTTTTGTTTAACAATTTTTGCAGTATCTCTCAAAATAAAGTGGTGAAGGGTATTTAAAGGTTTCCGTAAAAAACACTCTGTATCTTCAAAACGGCTAAGCCAATTTTAACAAGCTAAGGCTAGTTGAAAAGAGCTATTCTTGGGCTATGAATTTTATAATATTTAAAGTTTCGTTAGTTTCACATGTAGCCGCCAGGGGGCTTTTTTTGACATTCCGACAGACATGGTTAATTTCCTCAAAAAAATTTAATGCATTAGTTTAATTTTTTTATAAAAAAGTAGCTTAATGATGCCTAAACGAGCTTGCAAAAACTGTATTTCGATATCTTGTTCCTTACCTAAAATTTAGGCCAAAGAAAATTTTATCTTCTCGCCTTAATGCAATACTTTAGGAGCAATAAATCGAATTTTCAGGATTTTTTTAAGATAACCCCTGGAACTCGGTTTCTTGATTATAACTCGTAAAGTATTGCATTTAGACAAAAATACTATATAAGCAAAATTAAAGGTCTTGTCAAAATACATTATTTATCTATAAGGAAATTTCTTTTAGCTTTTATAGTTTTTGGGATAGTGACGTATAAAATTTTCATTGGCTTAAATTTAAGGTAAGGAACAAGATATTGAGAAACGGTTTTTACGAGCTTGTATAGAAATTAACCATTTCTATCGGAATGTCAAAAAAAGCCCCCTAGCGGCGATATGTGAAACTAACAAAACTTTAAATATTATAACATCCATTGCCGAAAAATAGCCCTTTGCAACTAGCCTAAGCTTGTTAAAATTGACTTAGCCGTTTTGAAGATACTGAGTGTTTTTTTACGGAAACCTTTAAATACCCTTCCCCACTTTATTTTTAGAGACACGGCAAAAATTGTTAAACAAAAAAGGTTCATATTATGGTTGACTTTAAAAATCAGATACATTTTTGGTAGGATAATTTAGTAAAATTAACACACAAACATCACTTTTTTAGATACAAGATTGCAGTTACGCTCCCTAGCGGCCATTTCAGAAACTTAAAAATAATTTCCAACTATTTCTCTTAAGCACTTTTACTAAAGATATTTTTTCCAATGCGGTGCGATAAACATTTTCTAAGATACAGCCGGCGTCCTCTCCTATTTGGACACCCGGTACAACAGTCTTGTGTTTGTTTTAAGAAGTTCTGAATTTTTTCCCAATAAAAAATAAAATTTAATTTAGCCTCTAATATGTGGTGGGTTCCTTTTTATTTTGACTCCAAAACCCGTGCTTTCTATGTCTTATGTTTCTTTGCATTTTTTTGATAATTTATTAATTGCAAAAGAACTTTCTTCTTTTACTATGTGTCTTTTATTATTTCTGTAAGTATTAGTTTTATTCCGGATCTTACCAGTACTCTGATTAATCTTCCTCTTTGTGGGCAGCTTTTTTGCGCTGTATAGTTTTTCAAATACAGAATGTATTTTGGAATTTTTAACTCACAAGTTATTGATTTACTAGCTAAGTGGTAATTTTTTTCCAGCGTAAATGTTAAGGATCTACCCGAATATTGGTGAGTTTAATAAATTTCGCTTAGCCTCTAATATATTAGTTTATTAAACATTATGAATTTTTAACATTTATTACGATTAAAGCATGTAAAAATACTTATAAAATATCTTGGTGTTCCACAAAAAATAAATAATAGATAAAAGAAGGTAGTATTTGCTTTCATTCAGTATGTCACTCTTATAACTGTAAACCTAAAATTTTAAAAATTAAAATACAAGGTTTTTTCTTTAAAAATATGTCGTACCAAAACCGTCCTTGTGATTGTTTTTTTAATAGGATCTAGTCTTTGTAAGAAATATTTTTGGGGTCATACTGGTATAAACTCCTGGTCCTCTTTTCTTGTGTCAATTACACTCTAGAAATATATGCGTTAGTTTTGAGGCACTCTTTATAAACTTTAGGGTCAGCCAGAATTCCTAGGTCTTGCACATGTTCGACCTTTGTAAGTGCGGTATTGTGTATTTTGTGATTACAATAAATACATTTTACAAAAAACTGCAGTTAATATGTAATCATTTTTAGTTTCATTATTTTTCATTTATTCGGACATTTCGATTAATAATTTGTCAGCAATGCATTTAGGTGAGTCCAGTTCATTATCTTACATTTAATTAAAAAAATACAACCTATTTTTAAAACAAAAGTTTTACAATTAAAATCGAAATTATATTTTTTAGTTTATAAATGCTTTTAACCGCGTTAAAACACAGCTTTCTTTCGGATTTTGTGGTAAACTGTAGGTCTTTTCTGAGTGACATTACCCCGGCGGTATTCTGGGGTAGTAGTTCAGACGTAGTACTTACTTGTATAATATTTCTGGTGGCACTACCGCGTTCTCTAAAAGGTCCGTTAAATGCAATATCGGCATGATTAGGTATTCGGAGATTGTTAACAGTACAACACCTAGTACGTAGGCCTCATACAAGTCTGGATGGTAATTGATTTGCGAATTCTCTTTTTATTTATGTTACATTATTAGATAGCGCTGTATTGTATAAAATAAATCTAATTTTTTCGTTTCGGTTTTAAGGGCTTTGTGGTGTATCAAACTTAGTAAAACATAAAATTTGAATGTACGGAACTGGTTGGTTTAAAATGAGTTTCCATGTATAAATTTCCAGCATTTAGCAGCCAAGTACTTGAAAAAAATGAGGTTTACCAAATATACTTTTTCGTATATAGCATATATTCTAATATTTAGTGTGACTACTTGAGTTTTTGTATAAGTTATTACTTCTAACTATTTGCTTGGTACTGTATCCCTATTTTGTCAAAGTTGACTATGTAACGAAACGTGCTATTTCTTTTGCACCTGTAAGAAAATACAGTATTGCCACAGTATGTTAAACTACTATTTTTTAATGCAAATTTCCACAAATTAAATTAGTCAAAATTTGCAACAAAAAATAATGTTTTTGTTTCACATACGGTTTTAAAATTAATTTTTATCAAGCAATAGCCGAATCTGTCAACTAAAGTAGTGCCACCACAAACATCATAGTACTAGCAAGTATCGTTTTATCTTTTTTTGATAAGTAAATTGAAGTGTGAATATTCGGATAATATGAAGTTGCCAGTATTGTTAAAATAAGGTTATTTAGGTAAACGTAGCTTCAATACAAGTGGTTGATCCAGTTATCTTTAAATTGGTTCCTTACAGTAACAAAATAGCTTGTTGATTGTCATTGTTTTGTCTGTTAGTTTAGCGTCCCTTTCATTAATAATAAGACTAAAATGGATGCGGAAATTATTTAAATAATTCAAACTCGGTATTACCATTAACGTTTATAAGTAATTTTATTATTATTAGAATAATAAAAACTGTTCAGAATTATCCCTGTATAGGTACAAATACTAAATAGTTTCAGTCCGGTAAAGTTACTTCACCGGCCTAGTGTTGTAACGTATCATTTCCCGGACTCAAACTGACAACGTAATGAAGTATATTAAGGTACAGTATGAAATAAAAGAAATTTATTTTATCAGGTCGACCTAACTTCTTCTCGTCCATTTCTAGTTTAGTTTTAATACTAATGTAATATACCACCACCTCAAACGAAATAGGCAAGACCGCTGTAGCAAACAACTTGTACAAAAAGAATACGTTATATCGTAAAGAACACGTTTGGTTTGAGCGAAGCGGAAAAGTATACAAATTACTATTTATGTGGAATTACTCTTTTAGTAAATACCCACAGTTTATTTAATAGAATAAATTAGTGTCTACCATTTTTTTAACCTAAAAACCCGTTTTGTAGTCAAAAATATATATTCTATAAAATACAGATAAAGCTTGTGTGTGCGGTACTTAATAGTTTCTTTTTACTTTAAAACTCGTGCTTTTAGTGTCATAGTTTTTCTTTGAACCTTTCGGTAGTTAATTAATTCTTAAAGAACTGCCTATTTCCATTTTTAATTTTTCACTATTTCCAAAAGTATTAGCATTACTTTGATTGGTCTTTCTTTCCGTAGGCAGCTTTTTGTTTATTTTATGGAGTAAATTTTTATCCTCTTTTTTTTTCGTTATACCGAAATAACCGTTCTTGTCCCCTGAGATTACATTGTCCCTCAAATATAGATGGTGGTTGTGGTGTTGTTTGTACTTGACGGTTCCTTTTTTTTCTGGATCCAAAACTCGTGCTTTTTGTGTCATTTTCTTCTTTGCATTCTTTTGTTAATTCATTATTTGTTAAAAAAACTTAATTCCTTCACTTTTGATCTTTCATTATTTACAAAAGTATTAGAATTATTTCGGATCTTAACAGTACGTAATTTATTTTGCCTTTCCGTTGGTAGATGCTTCGTGGTATAAAATATTTTAGGCACATAATTTTTTACCCTTTTTAATTCCACAGTAGCAGGTAAACTAGCTATATAATCTTCCTAAAAATCTTACTGGGTTGTTTGGGTACCTACAGAAATAATAAATATTTAAATTTGTCGTATTTTTTTTATACTTAACATTAATTGCTTTGCCATTATGACAACATGTTTTTGATATAAATTATTTGTTTTTTTTTTCTTACTTATATTAGAATTCATTAATTTTCCTGCACTAGTTTTTTTTTATTATTTACACACCATTTTTGTTAAAGAACTTATTTCTTTTACTTTTGGTCTTGCATTATTCATTCAAGTATTAGCATTTTTCCGGATCTTACCAGTACTCTGATTAATCTTTCTTTACGTGGGCAGCTTTTTTGTTTGTGCTGTATAGTCTTTTAAATACAGAACGTGTTTTGGACATCTTTAACTCACAGGTTATTAGTTAACTAGCGAAGTAAGATTTTTTTCCATCGTAAATGTGTAAATCTACTTATATATTGGTAAGGTTCCACAGAAACAAATTGCTTTTTATTTGTTGTAATGCTTTTTTACACTAAACATTAATTTTTACAACTATCTTTATTTTCTTTGTATAGATACTGGAAATTTCCGTTTTGTAGCCAGACAATATATAGGTTTTCAAATACCGATGGTGTTTGTGCTGTTGATTATACTTTTTATTTAGGTTTGAAATCTTGTGCTTTTCGTATCATAATGTTAATTTGCATTATCCTAGTGGTAAATTTGGTTAAAGCACTGCCTACCTGCCTTCACTTCCGGTCTTTTATTATTTATTTTCTTTTTTGGATACATTTTTCTCTGTATTATTTTTCAATCATTGGCTGTATTTTTTATTTTTTTATCTTACAAAATTACATCAGTTTACTAGCTAGGTTAGGAGTTTTATCCAGAGCAAAAGTTAAGTATTTACTTAAACACTGGTAAGTCTAATAGGTCGTCTGGGTACCCACAAAGACGAATTGTTCTTTATTTGTTATAACATATTTTTTGCACATTATAGTGTTACGGTGTTGTGACAAATATAAATAGTTATATGGCAGTACCCTAGGTAAAGAGTTTTCAAGGATTCCAGTATTTTATGAGCTTTAGTATAGAATGATCTAGGTATTTTTTTGGTTTTGGATAATATACAACCCTAAGATAGACATATAAGGCCCATGGCTTAACCGTGTATAAGCGTTGGAAAATAGATATTAGTATAAAAAACTGGATGTGACTGTGACCAACTTGCGACTAAATTCGAAGGGTTCGAGAAAATTTTGGAATATACTATTTCGTGTTTTGCGAAGATAACGAAATTTTAAATTTACTAGTATTTTGTGGACAGTAAAAAGATTATATTCCTAAATTTTTAACAGTATTCTAGAAAATTCTATTTTAAAACGAAGAAAGATATGTTATATTTGAATTGAGTTATATTGGTGGCCCCAAAAAGTATCCAATAAAAAATAAAATATATAATTCCAGAAAGTTCCATTTTGTTATTTGTGAAGATATTAAGATTTTGACTTTACCCGTGTATGTGTGTAAGACAGATCAGCTACGGTGTCATGATGAATATAAATAGTTATATGGTAGCACCCTTCATAAAGAATTTTTAGGATTTTTCCAGAATTTTAGTAAGACGTAGTATAGAATACTCTAGGTAATGTGTCTGAAATATTATAGAAGATTAAGATATATGAGAATCATGGTCGACCGCAGGTATCTTTGTAAAGTGCTACAGTCAGTATAGTCAAGAGAAATGTTTTGTTGTCAAGTAGTGGGTGAATAAAGGACTGTTTAGTATTAAGAAGCGTTTTAGTTGTCTGACCCACGACCGAAAAGTTAGTAAATTGTCTTAGATATTAACAACAAGGAATTTTGAGAACATCAGGATCTTCTATTTTATTCGTGTATGTTTTCGGGAATACCATTAAGCTAATTACGACTAGTCACAGTAATTTTCGATATTTATTTAAACAACAAAAATTGTCACAGTTTATAATATATATTTATTAAAGTAAAAATGATATATATTTATTATAAAGCATCTATTAGTAACAACATACCCTTGCAAGCACATCTAAGATATTTTCATTATTTCTCCTCTTCTGTCATATGTTTAACAAATCCAGAAACAATATTTTGCCTTTAGTTTGTGCTTATGTTTTAAACAAGTTTGGGCGGACTTTTATCTCAATATGTTATAAATTCAGGTTCCATTGTTACAATGTTTTATTTTTACGGTGTTACCATATTTTAAAATAAAAACATATTATTTATTTGTATTTTTAATTTGAGTGAAACACCGATTGGTAAAGTATTTGTTAGAGAGGGAAGATGCAGTTCACATTTTTACCGATCTTATTGTTATTACAAACTTTTCTTTACCTAATGTAGTAACTTACTAATTGATTCTAAGTAAATACAAACCTGTCGTATGGTTTATATCCATATCTATGTGCAAATGAATTAATAGTTAAGGTGTTGTGAACTATAATCAAAAATCGAAGCATATTAACACATACTGCATTAAAATATGTCTCCTTCCAAAAGTACATGGGAATAACAACAGGAAGTATAAAACTGGCTATTGTCATTAATATCATATAATACTTATGTTGAAATCTTAAAATTGGATCATTATAAAGATCAGACATGTCTATTCCTTTTCCTTTTTCTATTACGTCAGGATGTTTCTTAACCATTATCCAACCAATATGTGAGAAGAAAAATCCTCGATTTACATTATGGGGATCAGCATTAGTGTCACTATACTTGTGGTGACCTCGATGATCGCGGCACCAGTTGATCACGGAACCCTGGAATTAATGTTTTAATTGAAAATTAATGATTCTAGTAAAAAACAAGGATTAGTTTATTATTTTTTAATAGTTTGTTGTTAACTTGCTTAGTTGTAACTGAATAAGACTTGCGTTAGAACTACTAATTATATTTGGTGTTGCGTGTTTATCTGTATCTGTAATATTCTCTATAATTTTACTTGATTCTTTTTTTAATTTTTTTGCTTCACTTTCTTCCTACGAGTGAGGGGTAGCTTTGGTATTTTAAATAGAAAAATATGTTTTTTTAATTTTATTATGAAAGTCTGGAAAACAATCGATTCTGTTTGTAAAAAAATTGCTGTTTTGCTGTTTTCTGGTTACGAAATATTGGCCAATTATAATTTAAGTACATCAAAAAAATTCTTACAACGTAATTTTAAATAATATATTGTTTATTATGCCTAGAGTGTCGCATGCTTTTCTTTGATTATTTAGCACGATCTTACTCTTCCTTAAAATTAATTTTATATTCTTATTTATCAAGTAAAACAAGGATAACACATTTCAATGTGAATGCACACTGAAACATAACACTCCCATGGTGAAGCAGGGATGTTGATATGGCACAGTTCTCAACCAATGGGAACTATTCAAAGACCAATAATGAATATTCTAAATATTTACTTTAATAAAGATAAACCAAAAATGGAATAACCTAAAATCTAGCCTACCCACAGTTATAGAAAGATGTTTTATTAGAAAAAATTGATTATTTTTGCGCATTTTTCTTGTAACCCAAGTCGACCCCGTGCAACTCTTGGTGCAGAGTGCGGTATTGAATGGTATGAATTGGTAAGAATGAAACTATACCTAATAACTATAACCGAGTTTTGGCTTATTCCAGCATCTAAATCATGGCGCATGGTTCTTGTACCGCCCCTAAAACACCAACTGCCATAATTTCGTTTGTTTGGATTTTAGTCTGAATTAGTGGTTTGCTTTCAAGCTGTCAGTGTTATGACCAATCTTTTTCGGGCAATTTTAAAATCCTTCTTGCCTGCACTACTGCAGCCTCCTCATAATGTATTCAACAATCCCCCAGTATAAACAATATAATAATAAATATTTTAAATTTTGAACTTATTTTTAAATTGATATAAATTATTTTGGATCATAATTCCGTAGCCAGTGGAGTAATTTAATTTTTTTCTTCACACAAACCCAGTTTTTTACGTAGATTCGTATTTAAAAAAAAATTACATATGGTTTCGTTTAAAATTTTACACTTACTCCTCCCCATCCCTCAAAAGAAGGTGAAGAAAAAAAGGTTAAAAATAACGCAAAATGCGTTTTCTTCCGTACTTACTTTATTACTAAAATTCCAAGAAAGTATCTAAAACTGTTTTTGACATATTTCATTGTAACTATATAAATATCACCCAGTATACAGGGTTATTCAAATTCGACAATAACTATTGAGATCTCGAAAACTATATTACATGCAAAAATGGTTTAAATGGGATAAAGTTGCGTATATATGTGACTAATAAGTTTTAAAACTCCAATTATTTTCGGAGATATCCAAGACAAACCAAAATTAAAATAATTTTAAATTTTTTAGCTTTATTTTAAAACTAATTTTAAAATAAATTACACATTTGCATCGCCATTTTTTCGTGATAGTTGATAATGCTTTCAAATTTTACATCAGACGTTTCGTCACGCCATCATCATTAACTTAATTTTTTATTATGGACGCCATATTGGATTTTAACTTAAGTAAAAAGTGCTTTTTCTGATTTTAACAGTGTACCACATGTTAAATTTTAAAAGCTGGTCACCTCATTTATTTTTAAAAATAAAAAGTTGGTTTTGATTTAGGCAGTTTTTATTAGTTTTTTTGTAAAAATTGAATGTTAGTACTTGTCAAGGAATATTTTAACATAAAATACACTGATATGATAAAAATTTACTACAAACTTCATAAAAGTAGTACGAAAACGGTGCAATTATGTAGGAATATATCCGGCAAGACAACAATTGCATAGAATATTTTCCAAAGAATGATTAAAAATTAAACTGAGTTGACCCTTTTTAAAAGCTAAGGATGTAGTATGGAACCAAAATAGAAAGCTGGAATTTACGTAATTTTCTTTACTCGCTATGTTTCTTAAGAATTATTATTTAAGTGATAAGAGTACGGTTACAAACTGTAGCGTATTCAGCAAAAACAATAAACTTATTTTGAGTGAAAATAAAACCGTCTCCTTAATGAAGTTAAGCCCCAAGTTTGTTTTTTTTCATATTTGTGAGCTGAAATTCATAATGTCCAAAAAAGCCTAATTTCTTTTCCAAAACTTTAAACGGAGAAGTAAACCACTTTTTAAAAACCAAATTCGGGGAATATCTTGATAATTTACTCTTGCAAATTTTAATCCCTTGTAGTTCTAGCACGACATAGCCCCTGCGCACAATATCGAAGTAATCTATGTATGTTTAAGTGATGAATTTTCGCACAGGTAGATAGGTAATAGTGATACTATAAGGTAGCCGGCAAGGTCCTTTGACCTTATGGTTTTGTACAGAGAAAGAGGGAACATGCTACCGTAGAAGTCCTTAAAAAGTACAATAAAATTTAAACCAATAAAACGCGCGCTATTCATGAGAAGGGTCATAATTTTGAATACTTACTGTAGGTAATATCTTTTTTTAAACTTAGGTACATTGAATTATCTGGTTAAGGTTATTACTTTTTAATTGGTATTTCTACATTAAAATCAATAATATTTTCCAGTATGTTTAAAAAAACAATGTTTTATTTAGCTGTAGACTTATCCATTTAACAAGTAATTTTATATATGGCCAGTAAAAACGTTCATTTAAATATGTATGCATGTGTTGCTTTTTCTCTACAGTTTTTATCATATATGCAATACAGTCTAAATAAAGTAATTTGTTTTCTTTCATTTTATAAATTGGTTTTACTAAAAATCTGTCAAAATATTTAATTTTTATAAAAAACAGAAAAAAAATCGCCTACAGTAAGGAAAACAAAGAGGATATTATTTTTTTTAAATAAATAAGCTACCAGTTTTCAAAGTATAACATGTTATACACTAATAAAATCCTTATTGGAAGCTCTATTTACTTACGAAAAAGTCTGGTACATCGCATTTAAGAAAAAACAGGGTTGGTGATGGTGGCCGGGTGACAAAACATTGGATGGGAAATTTGAAAGCACTATCAAATAGAGCGAAAAAACTGTCAATGTAATTTATTTTAAAACAGAAATCGAAAAATATAAAAACGATTTACCACAATTTCGGTTTAGCTCGCATGTCTCCAGACATACTCGGAATTCTAAAATTTTTCGTAGGTTGGGCAAATCATCAGAATAATCAAACGGTGGTTGTTCGGGTTGCTGAACACAAACAACCATATGAATATGGCACGTAAGATCTTGTCGAAACCTTGTGAAAAAAAATCAGAAAAATATTTAACGGATAAAAACCCGGAAAAATACACTCTCATATGCACACGTCGACAAAGTGCATCCCCCTCTCTCTAAAATTAAGAGGGTCCAAAATACTTTTGCCAAGGCTTAAACTGTAGGTTATATTTTTTACCCTGTGGTCTTTTTTGCTTAGAAAAATTGCGGTCCAATGTGAGGCGAAGAAGTGATTTTTTTAAATTTAATTTCAAATAAATAAATAAATAAATAAATAAATAAATAAATTATTTAAAGGATACAAATAGCTTCCTAACAAAACTTTTAATTAAATAACGACTGTGCAAGCCTAGAGATTATATACTTGAGCTCTAACGTCGACTTCCCGGAGGCAGGGTTTGGACATGAAGAAGTGAGATTAGCTTTTGACTCTCACGGGGATTATATAACCAACTTTAAGCTGCCAGAAATAGCGAAAAGTAATATGCTAACAACCCTAGAAAAACGTCGACAAAACTGTGACGCAAATAATAGCGAGTAACTTAGGGGTGGTGGAACGGGCACTATCAAAGTTAACCTTAAGTTAAGAGACAAGCTGAGAAGTTAAGCCACGTGTAGGAAATTATCGGGCTTCAGCAGAATTAAAAAGGTCCCTGGGACAGCACAAGGTATGGAGAGGAGAGATGCGGTGAACCACTGTCCAGTTATGGCTAAAGTTGGAGAACCAGGTCCCGACGAAAAAAGAAATAAGCATACAAACCAAAGAACAAATAGAGTCGCTAGGGGAAACTATTTTCTTAATAATATCGCCATGGTCATAGCTACAATTGTACAGGGAACCCAAAAGGTTAAAGTAGGCTGACCTGTCTACAGTCACGCTATTGTCTGCGATTAGCAGACTAAAGTTAATCAGGCAAGGACTAGATGCTGCTCTCGTCTATCAAGATCTGTACAGCTGCTAGGTGTGGTATGGCTGTGATGCCAGGAAGTGGGTAGCCTTAATGCAGCAAAGTCAAAATACTTTCAAGTAAAAGAAATAGATGCGCTCGGTAGGGAACCAGCGGTTTTTGTGGTGGACGTGTCGCAAAAAGCGTTGAAGAAAACGGTACGAAAGATCTTCCCTAAGGCCGTTGCTAAAGACCAAAACGTAAAATTTCAATAAGAAGACCAAATGACAATAGAAAAAGGCGCAAACAAGCCCCAGCAGTTTGGGATCTTCCGGGGTCCTTTAGGCCTACGGCAACTTGCAATATTTCATGAAACAAAACGGAAGTCTACCTTAATTTAAAAGAAATACTTGTCACGAGTGCATTGCCTTTAAATCAACCCTAGGAGAACGTCGACAAAAGCGTAACTCGTATAAACCGAAGTAACTCTAAGGTAAGAGACAAGCTGTGAAGCTGAACCAAGCTCAGGGTATTATCAGGCACCAACAGAAGCAAAAGGTCTAGAAAAAGAGCCCTGAGACTGTACAAGACTCTAGAGGTGTAGTTAGCGCCCCATCTTCATCTTAGTACGGGAATGGATTTGGCAAGGTCTGGGTGAACACTTACTTTGAATAAAGTTAAAAATTAAACATTCACAATGGATAAAAATCCTTATATTTAACTGTTTCACTGGCCCCCAATCAGGATGTTTCTAGAAGTAAAATTTGAAGTTTAAAAAAATATATATCCAGAAAATAAAGGAGTTTTGTTCCAACAAGATGTTGCTTCCTCTTATTGTGGCACTATTGTTAGAAGATATTTAAATAAAATGTTTTTAATCGTTGGACTAGTAGACG
This sequence comes from Listronotus oregonensis, assembly GCA_019359885.1. Classification (NCBI taxonomy): domain Eukaryota; kingdom Metazoa; phylum Arthropoda; class Insecta; order Coleoptera; family Curculionidae; genus Listronotus; species Listronotus oregonensis. The sequence goes on from JAHBCN010002611.1 coordinate 56,380, forward strand.
AAGTGGAGTTAAGTGGCCACCAATATTCCTCGACCAACTCCCTTGGATTATTTTCTATAGGCATTTTAAAGAAAAGAGTTTACCAGCATAAACTGAAAATTGGGACGGAAATACATAATATACCAGCTAAAGTCTTTGGCATGTCGTAAACTGCTTTTATTATCGCCTTGGAGAATGTCTATGCCATATTATTTTTAAAGTAGTAAAAGTAGTTGTTTTAATTTTTAAATCAATTAAAACATACAAATTATTCTAAAAAAAGTTGGGATAACAAGGAGCGTGTTCATTAAAAATTGCTCTCTCAAAAATAACGAGTTTTATTTAAGAGTTTTGATTATCCCTATAACTTTATGTATAACAGATATTTTAAACTTATTTAAATTTTTTGCCTTAAAAACTACAGGAATTGTACAACAATTTTTAAAAATATTTATGAAATAAAAACCTTGAGGGTTTTAAGTTTTTCTTTCAGGTCAATTTTTCGTCTGGCAAAAAAATTTATTTTTTTAATAATATTTTTAATACCAAAACATACATAGCATCAGGGTTATTAAAAGATATTTATTATTCATGGCTACATTTGGGTCATAATCTTTAACCATGACTTTAATGTATATTGGCAAATTGGCAATTTAGTAATGGATAATATAATAATATTAAACACCTAGGTATATACACTCATGAGCAATAATATGAATAATCTTAAACTAGTCCATAAGACGCAATGCTAACTGTCTGTTCCAAAAAAATTCATATTACCATTTAGAAATTATCAAAGAACTTGACTAAAATGTAAAGTGCTAATAAAGGACAATTCCACAGTTTTGTATTATTAAAAAAATTGTTGTGTTGCTGATTAACCCCACAAAGTGTTAACAGTTTTTAGGAAATGAATGCAATAGTAATTAAATGGCCGTTATTGATTTAAATCTGTGCAACACTCTGTGGGGTTTCTCAGTTACCTAACAAATGTTGTAATGATACACAACTGTGAAGTTATCCTTTTTAACACTGTACATTTTACTCACCTCATTTAATGATTTCTAAGTCGTAAGATAAATATTTTTGGTACATACAATAAGCATTGCGTCTTATGGTAAATTTTAAAATTATTCAATATTTTTGTCCATATGAATATATTTTTATTCTTACGATTTTATTGTGCATGATCTGGCTCAAAGACTGTACATCATACTGTACATTCTATTAGGATAACATGTAAAGATATTTACATAACGTTTGTCACATTTAATTTATGTTTTAGTTATTTTTGTAATCTTAAATAAAATACTTACTTCATATACAAAAGTATTTAATACTGTAAGTAAAAATCGTAAAGGAACATTGGCCTTATATGACCTATGTGACCATAATCTATGCGCTCCAGCAGTTACACCAATTTGGGCTAAAATTCCAAGTGTTACATCTGAAAATAAATAACCTTATGATAGATTTACTCGAGTTTTTATATGGAATCAGTTATTGTACGAGACTTTTTGATTAAAATTTTATAATTAAGACAATTAACTATTTAATGTTACTCTCTTTTAAAGTACTATGATTATAAAAACGTTTATACTACTTCGATAAACCTCTTCTGTAAACCTTTTTTTTACTGTAACGAAAAGTCTTTTCTTTACGGATTTTATCGCGTTAAAACACCGCATGCCCTTAGATCAGCATGGAAGTGCGCCAGGCCAATTTGCGCACACGAAAGGTTTTCGCGTGTTTTCCCCCTATTTTAACTGCGTTATTGTTTCACATAAAGGCATGGAATTTGGTACAAAATTCACTTAAATATTTTTATTATCCGTAAAATGATTAAGAAACTTATGTCAAGTGATCTCTGAGATAGTCAATTTTAAAAATCGTCCAATTTACTACTGAGTACCTGACTGATTAATTGACTCATAGACACATCAAAATTATTGGGCACTTCCCGAGAACGTATAAACTTAAAGTTTGGTATTTACTCGGTTTTAGGACACAAGGAAAGAAAAAATTTTAAAAACTGCACATTTTTAGTCGGATCGCTCTAAAACAGCAGTAGCGATACGATATAATATGGCATATGCAGACGGGATTTTATTTAATTAAATAAACTTAGAGAAAAGGAAACACGTAACACAAAAATATTTATGTAAAATAGAACCAAATCCCTATTTACAAGTCTTGTCTCTGTAAAGTACTAAGATCTAAAATAAGACCAAGTTCTGTCCACATAGACAGAACTAAAATACGGAGTAGGGACACTCCTTCCCCCGCAAGATAAAAGAGATCGGACCGCTAGCGAGCGGTGGCGAGTTAAGTGTTTTGGGCATTTTCGCAATACACAGACTGTCGTCAATCGTGGAGTTTTGTGTTGTAAGCGATATTTATACCTGTATTTGTGATTTTCCTTTGTGACTAGGCTATTTTTTTATTAACTAAATAATGGCGGTCTATTGTTCAGTGGATGGATGTTTTACAAAAATGGATACTATGGGGGTATCATTTTTCTGTTGTCTAAAAGATACAGAATGGTATGTAAAATTATTTTATATTGGTACTATGAAAAAATCCTTAAATATGAGTAAAGTAGAAGTATTTATTAGATTTTTTGTGTATATCTATAAGTGCAATAATTAGAATATTTTTTGTTTAGAAAATCGATTAAAAGTATTGACCTTTTTGAAAGAAAAAGTAAATATTTCCTTGCACTTAGTGGTTGCTATTTTCGTACTGTAAGGACATATTATTTTCTTACAGTTATTTGTAAACTAAAAAAAATGATTGAAAACAAGTTATTCGGTATAAAAAAAAACAATTTTATTCTGTTTTTATTAAGTTAGGATGATATCAAAAATATATTTTTTTACTACTAACCTGAGAAATCACCATTATTTACTAAATTTCTCTAATCAGAAGTAACATTTCTCTCCCTAGGTAAATAATAATAAAAAACGGCAATTGTCTCGAAAGTTGCCTCCTCTCCGATTTTGACCAAATTTGGTATACGGGTGTTTTTTGGGGCGCTGATTACGAATCTACAAACAAATTTTCGGCAACGTTTCGTTCTCGAGACATTCATCATCAAAGTTGAAAATCAAACTGACCTTATTTACACCATTCCTCCTTCTTTTTGCACGTAATTCTTAATTTTTACACTAAATTGGCACACAATATTTTACAAACATCTTTTAAAAACTTGTATTTTAATTTATTTTACATTTTTTTTTTCGGCAACCATGTATACACTAGGCTTTTTGTAAACAAATATGGCTGCTGCCTTTAAACTTGAAAGTGCGCAATTTAATGAAAAAAAGGTGTAAAATAAATAAAAATACAAGGTTTTAAAATATTGTGTGCTTTAGTGTAACAATCAAGAATTGTGTACAAAAAGAAGGGGGAATATAGTAAAAATTTGGTTAGTTTGATTTTTAACTTTGATGATGAACATCTCGTAAACGAAACGTTACCAAAAAAATTGCAGATTTGTAATCAGCGCCCCAAAAAAAACCCGTATACCAAATTTGGTCAAAATCGAAGAGGAGGCAACTTTCGAGACAATTACCTAAAAAACACCTAGATAAATAATAAAAAACAGTCTGCCCTCATGTACAGTCATATTTATGGAAAATGGGGACACTATTTTGTGTGTAAATCGGTCCTGATTAATTTGACTTGTTAAATAGTGTATGGTTGATAAACCTGTCACTGTCAAATTTTTAAAATGGTAAATAATTAGTTGTGTCAATTATTGTTGGTAAAAAATAAAAAGTACCTTTTTTTCAAGGCTCATAACGAAGGACAAAATATTATTTTTTTTATTTCGTTTCTAAATTAGTAAAATATAAGTCTCGAAAAAGCAAAAGGCAGTTTGTAATACCTAAAATATTTATAAACAAAAAAGATATAGCCAACTATATTAGGGCTCTAAAATCAGTAAAACTCAATTATCTTAGCAACAAATGATCCGATCATGCTTTAGAACCTATCGTTTAATTAAGAATTAAAAAACCAATGTTTTGCTATGACAGAAATGTATAAAAAAATATTTTTGCAATAATTATAAACATTTTAAAAAATGGCTATTTTTAACGTTTTTTTTTTGCATTTTTTCATAAACAAATGGACCAAATGAATATTAGCCGGGCTTAAATTATAGGTTTTTTAATATCTAAAAAAAACGAATTTCTCTAAAATTAACAATAGCGCTTGCAAAAGCAAAATTTTAGCACTTTTAACCCTCCACCCCCCACCCCTGCACACTTTTTTCGAGTCTAAAACTATATAGTCATATTCAGGTAACCACCCTCTACAACTTCTAACACCTTTTAACCTGTTACAAATTAAAGTCGTGAAAATTACCCACAGACTGGGCTAATAAGCCTGAAAAAAATTGTTCAAAATCACAAGAAAAGTGCTATGTTTGGCAAAGCAATATTTTATTATTTCCTTTTTATACTTAAATGTTCCAAATAGATTAGTATTAGTATTTATATTAGTTAAGGAAAACACAAAACAAATATGTTTGCATATTTTTATAACCCAAACAAAAAATTAGTTCCAACAAAGTTTAAATAATACAAAACATTTTTTTCTTTTGAAGCTTCTCTTTACCCACTTCGTTTCTTTCCATTATTTTTTGATTTTACAACTATAGCCGCCGCCACTGGACACAAATATATTAGTTTCATTGTTCGAGAATCTATTACCTGTAGTCTGTGAGGAGTACGGCTTTTGTCTTTTTTTTAACAGATTTGCTTGTCAAAGAAAAACGCAGTGTATGAACTTCTTTAGTGTCATAAACCCCAATTCCTCAAGTTACTTAAACTTTAACAAGCAAATAATAAATTTACAATATTTAGAAATTTTTCCTATGGTACTTAGCTAATTTAACAGTTTTATGTGCTTAACACATGTATTTTAGTCTAATGTATCGCCACAAAACGATTAACTGATGTAACTACCTACATTATCTGACAATAAAAAAATTAAATAAATATACTAAACAGAATTAAGTCTAAAACGATTAGAGAAATCTGGTTTATAAAATAAAATATTATGGTTAGTTGTGGTTAGTTGAAACATGCTTTTAAAACAGGTTTTTTTAGTATATGCTTTATATGTTTTATAAAATTAATTTTTGTGTTTTATTATTTTAATGACAAATGGTAAAATTTAAGACTTAAATATGTAAAAATCATTGATTAGTATTATTAACAGCAGCAACTTCAAAATTCTTTGAAGTTTTACTGTTACTGTTATTATGATAATATATGTATTTAATGTTGAAATATTATTCGCTTTTTAAATATAGAAAATTGTATAAAAAAAAATAATATTTACAGTAAAGATATTTTCGTTGTACAGCAGATGTGTTTGATTACGTGTTTCTTTTCTTAGTAAAATAAAATAGGATATTCAATAATTAGCAGAAAAATGCAGCAATCAATTAAAAAAAATAAAATGATATTAGCAAAAATACATGAGGTTAGATACAGGTTTGCAAAACACGCTTGCACACAAAAACCAGATAAATGTTAACCATTAAAATAAAACTAAATAAAAAAACTTTTACAAAACAATTACCAAAAAACCTTACCCTTTAGTTCATAATTGAGCTTAGTGTGACACACGACAATGGTATTAAAAAATCAATTCAGGATATAATCCAATAAAAAATTATGAAGCAGGACTCTGTGGTTTTCACTTAATAATTATCAAATAATCTCTATAAGGATAAGTTTAAATAGACTTTCGAAAATATGAAAAATTAGGAAAAATTCATGAGATTAGATACAGGTTAACAAAATACGCTTGCGCCAACCAGATAAATGTAAACGATTCAAATAAAACTAAATAAAAAACTTTTACAAAACAAAAACGAAAAAACCTTGACCTTTAGCTTACAATTTAGCTTGGTATGACACACAATAATGGTACAACAAAATTAAATTTATTTAATAATCCAATAAAACCTATAAAGCAAAACTCCATTGCTATCACTTAATAATTAACAAATAATCTATGTAAGGATAATTTTAAATATACTTTCGAAATTAGGAAAAAATTAGGAAAAATTCATGAGATTAAATTCAGGTTTACAAAATACGCTTGACCACAAAAACCAGATAAATGTTAACCATTAAAATAAAACTAAATAAAAAAACTTTTACAAAACAATTACCAAAAAACCTTACGCTTTAGTTCGTAATTGAGATTGGTGTGACACACAACAATGGTATTAAAAATTCAATTCAGTAAATAATCCAATAAAGAATTATGAAGCAGGACTCTGTCACTTATCACTTAATAATTGACAAATAATCTATATAAGGATAATTTTAAATAGAGTTTCGAAATTAGGAAAAATTAAGAAAAAATTATGTGATTAGATACAGGTTTACAAAATACGCTTGCACCAACCAAATACATGTAAACGATTAAAATAAAACTAAATAAAAACAGTAAATAATCCAATAAAAAGTTATGAAGCAGGACTCTGTCTCTTATCACTTAATAATTAACAAATAATCTATATAAGGATAATTTTAAATAGACTTTCGAAATAAGGAAAAATTAGGAAAAATTCGTGAGATTAGATACAGGTTTACAAAATACGCTTGCACAACGAGATAAATGTAAACGATTAAAATAAAACTAAATTAAAACTTTTACAAAACAAAAACAAAAAAACCTTGACCTTTAGCTCACAATTGAGCTTGGTGTGACACACAACAATGGTATTAAAATTCAATTCATTTAATAATCCAATAAAAACCTATAAAGCAGAGCTCTGTTGTTATCACTTAATAATTAACAAATAATTCATATACGGACAATTTTAAATAGACTTAAATTATGTAAAAATAACTTTTTTATTATGATTTTGTAAGACAATAACAAAATTGTCAATAGAGTTTGTGATTTTAATAATAGGCTAAGCATTTTTAGACTGAATAAATTATAATATCAAAACTAATTTACAATTTAGGCTTGTTAACCTAAATATTGTAAATATGTTTTATAATATGTTATTATTATGTCATTGCCAAATATCTAAGCAGCGAATTACGTAGTAGTAGTAGAAGTTGCAATGGAGAATGCGCTACGCTTGCTAAACTCTGAGCCTAAGAATTTTACATTATTACTCATTACTTCTTAAGCAATGTACTTAGTTAACATTCGGAGGTCTAATTTTTTAAAATATGCCCTGTAGTGTTTCGCGTTTTATTTTGAAAAGTATGTTTGATGAAATTAAAAATTTATCATGGTCTACTATTCACCTAATTGCAGTAAAATATTTCTAATTTGTTAAAAAATGTGATAAAAAATATATTTGTGATAAAAATATACACGTTTTAAGTGGTTTTATCATAAATTGGTCAATCAATTTTATTTATTATAAAGTAGAGTAAGAAATATACCACCGATGTTGCTTTACAACAAATATTGGTCTTCTTGTACTTGTAAAATCTGTAAAAGTAAGGTGGGGTAAAATTCTTATAACCTCTGGAATAAGTGACCATTATACTATTTAAAAGGAAATAAATATTTTTTGTAAGCCGGTAATTAATTCCAATTTACTTAATAAGTCGTAGTAAAAATTAAATTTTTTTAATAACTACCAAAAGCATGAATATTGCAAGATTTATGTATAAAGGATATTATTGTTAAGTTTAGTTTTGTATATTATCAATGCCCCAAAAACACAAGTTAAGATTTTATTTACAAAAAAATTTTGTAGAATAAAAAGTTTATTCCTAAGGTAATTTTACAGAAATAAATTTATAAGAAGTATAAGAAAGAGAGAAGTAACGAAGATAAAAGATTGTATAAGATAAATATAAAAAAAACTGGTCAGTACTATACCTACAGTCTAGTAGCTCAGAACCATCCTTTGGGCCGTGGCGGGCTGTCATTAGCCAGTAATGTTTTTTTGGCCTGTTGAATTAACTGGCAGGGGTACCGAAGCCCAAAAGTGATCGGGTAAAAAGGTATTAACAAATTTATGCTAAATTAAAGTTTGTTAAGTAAAAAAAAAGCGTTGGGCCAGTTAGTGTTTTTTTAACTTACCAGTTCAAATGCAATTTATAATAAAACTGTATTTTTTTTTCTTTTTTGTTATAAACATTGTTTTGTTAAATTAGAAAAAAGGGTTTTTAGGAAAAAGCTCAAAATAATACTGTTAGTATTTGCTCCTTAAGTCACATTTTAATAAATTTAACGTTCCAAAATACACCCCCCATTTTTTATTAACCAATTATTACAAAAATAATTGGTTTTACGAATGTATTACGGAATTATGCTTTAAACAAGGTAAGTGGGGAGTTGTTTTTAAGGTATTTTTGCTCATTGAGTTGAATGCAACTAATTTTAAATATCTAAGTATCGTTCTACTGATATTATCCATTTATAAATTAGGCTTGTTGTTATGCAATCAGAATCTATAGTGGATAGTTATTGTCTAATGACACCTGATGGGCAGATATCGCCGATTAGTTCAACTTAAATGTAAATTAATTTCATTAAAACAATACCTATCTTCGCAAGGTGTAGCATGGTATCGTCATGCTACTTTGGGAATTAACACTTTCATGGGCAGGAGTTATCTGGGTTACCAGGGTTAAATGGTAACATTTCGTAGGTGGCAAAGGAGCGTTTCCTCGCATGATTCCGTACCACCCCACTTGCCCTTTAAAGGACTCGTGAAGTCTTATCAGACGTTTCGAGTTCTGGGTAGGTAAGTCAGTTTTTCTTCTTCCCCCCTTTTTTCTCTTTTTACTTAATATAAAATTTGGAAAATAATAATGGAGGGACTTCCGAAAATAAGGTATTTCGGAGGCAAAATACCCCTCCAGTTGGATCTCCAGGTAAGGGGTGCATTTGGGGAGGGCACAATCGAGGAGTCTGGTATCATATACAAATATATGTGGGCTTAACTCCAACTTTGTTCACCATTATCTTTAACCTCCCAAACTCCACATTCTATTTCCTAATGAAACCCAAATAACTTTCAAAACAACAACTAACCACCTCCTTTTTCCAGGTTACGAACTCATTTTTCTTTTCGATCCCACAGCGGTGCTAGAGTTTCTAACCTCAAATCGGGTATTTTGATAAAGTTTGACACTAATATTCCCCAGTTATCATTGGCCGAAGTAATCGTCCTTGGGGATTTTAATGTTCACAATAAGGACTGGTTAGGTTTAACAAAAACTAATACACAAGGCAGAGCAGCCAAAAATTTTGCAATTAGTAACTTGCTTGCCAATATAATTATGGAACGTACCTACTTCTCCCAAATTCCCACCCATAATTCTAACCCCTAGATATTTTTCCTACTTCTAACCCTGAACTCTACCAAAGATCAGTAACTGTCCCCCTTGGTCGCTCAGATCATAGCATGGTCATCATATCATACTCCATACATTTGGAGGCAACTGCATTTATACCTCCTCTGGCATACAACTCGGCAGACTGGGATAGTCTAAGAGATTTCTTTGCCACCTATTCTTGGGATCCCACCTGCTGTTCCATTGGGCAATAAGACTTATATACCTTCTACCAAACAGAACTCCAAAGATTTCAATCACAAACTGTGGCTTTCTCGACAAAGCCAAAGTTTTAAAAAAGTAAGCTTACAAAAATTTTTTACTTAGTCCCGAAAATCGACAGATCCTTTGCCAAAAACATTAGTCAAAACTTTTGCACAAATTCTTTTTTATCGCTAGTCTTTGGAAATGATTTTTTTTCAGTAAAGGAAAAGCCGAACTATTTGTCCAACAATGTACTGCCAATTTTATCCTCTATCCTCCCATTATTCTTCCTCTTTCAAAAGTTGCCCCTGTTTCTTATAAAATGTCATATATATATTTTCTTTCTATAGTTTGTAAAGGTATGGAAAAATTCATTAATTCTCAAATCTTAAAGTATTTGGAAAAAAATAAAATTTTTACATGACACAGTATGGATTCTGTCACATAAGATCAAAGCTGATCTCCCAGATCGTTGCTTTAGACATATCCATAGCTTTTGATCAGGTTTGGCATGATGGGCTGCTTAACAAACTTCCCTTCTACGGTCTTCCTCCTAAGCTTTGTTCTTGGCTCTCCAGTTTCCTTTCTGATCGACGTATGTCAGTTGTTGTAGATGGTCATTGGTCATTTTTCCAGCTTCTACCAAATTATTGTTGGGATGTACCAGAGCTCAGTACTGGCACCAACACTGTTTCTTTTTCACATCAACGATCTTCTCTCTTCACAATCAATCCTGCTCATTACTCTAATATTGAATTTCTCAAGCCACCTTGTAAGTTTGACTTGAAAAACAAGCGCTGGTAAATGCAGATATCTTTTTTACAAGACCTTAAACTAATCTTCGTCATATTCGCTATCGCGAAAAAGTCTACCAATATTTATCCTTTACACATGAGCGGCCAAGTTCTGCAGAACAAAGAAACGTTTAATCTTAGGGGTGTTACTTTAAAAAATCCCTTAAATGACCCAAACACATTACATCCATAGCCTCAGTAGCTTTAAAGAAGTTTGGAGTCCTTTTTCGAGCCAGAAAGTATTTTCTTTTTCTAATCTGTATACTCTGTATGTATCCCAGATCAGACCCTCTTTAGAATATTGTTCTTATGTCTGGGAAATGGTGTCTCCTACACCACTACAGCATTCTTGACTCCATTTAAAGAAGAGCTGCTCGTCTTATTATTGATCCCACGCTTACAAAAATGTTTTCTTCTCTTGTCCACCGACGAGCTGTAGGGGATCTGTTCCTCTTTTATAGGTATTTTCACGGCTTTTGCTCCGAAGAGTTGGCCAGTATAATTCCTCCTTTGAGAGCCCCTAACAGACACGTAGTGCCACTTGATGAATAATTTACAGTCCAACTTAAAAGGGCTCGAATAACACTTTCTTCGTTCCTTTATCCCTAGAGTGTCCAGAGTATGGAACCTGCTTCCCGCAAAAGTGTTCCCTTTTTCTCCAAATCTCCAAATAATCAAGTCTCTTGTATATAAACTTCCTTTTACCACACTTTTTAAATTTTAACTGCAAATGTATACTTTTTGCAATTACAGGCAAATCTGATATTAAAGAAACAATTTTTTTATTGTTTTTGGAATTAATTTACTATGGTCAGATTTTATATAAAGGTCAAGTTCTTCAAAAGACCTTAATGTTGGCTTCTAAATAAATGTTGCAAATTTTCTATTTCGGTACCTTGAAAAGAAGAAATGTTTCAGCTTGTTGTAAATATTGGTTCAAATTTAAAGTTTCCCTTTAAATCAGTGGTCGCCAACCACGGTTGTTCATGAATTTTGAAATAAAGAGTGAGCTACCTACGTAAGCTAACCTAAATTAAATAATACACCGGTATATTCGACGTGTATGTTTTTTTCACTAATACACTAATAAACTAATGACTTATAGTACTTATGTATACCTATCCTATTACATAACTCATAAATACATCCATATTTATATACCAATCGTACTAACATTTTTACTCAGCCAGTGAATAAAATAAAAATGCATACAATTAACAAAAAAGTAATGCACCATTTTAAGCAAAAACCTATGCAGATAAAGAATACGTTACATGTTTAATGAGAAGGTTGACTTCAGTCTCATCGATAATTTGTTTAATGTTTGGACCATAGTTTGATACAGCCGTTCGAATACAATTATCCAAATGTTCATCTCTAAGTCAATTGCCGTATTTGTTTTTAATTAACTTTATATTGGATAAAGAAGATTCACACAAATACGTAGAATTAAATAGGCTTTAATTTTAAGGCAACACGATATAGAACTGAATATTTATCTTTGGTTACTAAAGCCCAGTTACATTTGTATTTGAGACTAACGATTTTAAATCTAAGTCATTTTGAAACGCCCTCACTTCCATTTCTGTTACAGTGATTTCTTTACCAAAGTTCTTCATAACACAAGTTACAAACTGTTGTATATCGATTTCCATGAAGGGTGAAACAACAAATTTCGCCACTAAAGCAATTTTATTGAAATATTGGAAACCGTTTTTAAAGTTTCCTTAAGTTAGAGACTATTTCCATGTCATATTTACTGTCATAGGGTTCTTATAAATTTTAAGATATCTTTTCTGAATGAATGGGAAAATGCTCGGTGTCATGGTTTCTTAGGTTTTGTTCACAAAACTCAAGTTTTTGATAAATGCATTAATAGCACAAATCATTTTCGCTAGTTCTGTGTGTCTCCCCCGAAGCTGCGAGTTGAGCTCATTAAATTTTTCTGTAATGTCCGACAAGAAAAGCAGTCAGAAAGCCAGATTGATTTTTCCAGTATCCAAATCGTTCATTGCGCTGTTTAAAAAACTGGACTATGGCAGACAGTACATTATAAAAACGTTTTAGCACTCGTCCTTTGCTTAACCGTCGGACTTCAGAGTGAAGAAGTAGCACTCCATAATGACAGTCAATTTCATCGGCCAAGGTTTTAAATAGTCTTTGTAATGCTTGAGCTCTAACCGTGTTTACAATTTTTACCACCAATTTCATAACGTTGTTTAATTTTAGATAATTTCCACATGATGCTTGCTGCTGTATAATACAGTGGTAACTAAAAAATTGTGAAAAACTTCCATCATTACGACATAGCGACACCATAGCTGGAGCACCATTGGTTTGTCAAGCCTATCATTTTCGATATTGAAATTTTCTTAGATAAAGTCAGATTTTTGAAATAAGAAAACAAATCCAGTCCTTCCTCCTTTTGGTGGAATAAACTTCAAAAAATATTCTTTAATTGTAAAATTACTAAAAACCATCCTAACGAATGAGGCCATCTGGGAGGTGTCAACCACATCTGTTGATTCATCCAGTTGCAGTAAAAAATACAGTTATCTAAGTCACTTCTTATCTGCAAAAAATATCTTTGCTCATTACTTCTACTCGTCTCATCACTGTATTAGCAAAAATGTTGCATGGATTTTATAGTAGACACTATTTCGTCCCTATTTCTAAAGTTGGCAAATAAGTAATCTGCAGCTTCTAAAAACGTCTGTTTTATGATTTCTCCGTTTTATAAGTTTTCTTTTTTTATGCAATTAGCTGGGACACACAGTAAGATGCTTTGGTTGCAGCCTTTTTTTTTGTCGACTGTTTTTAAAAATATTGACTGTTGTCCAACTAACTGGTTTTTTAACTGTTTCAGTATTTTCTTCCTAATGGCAGAATGTCATGGAAATGATTTTTCAAAATTTGAATGAACAGTTTTATGATGTCTTTCAATATAGGTATTCTTGATTGCCTTCGATAAAATCAACTGTTTACGGAAAAAATTCATGGTTGGTAATTTGTTTTTACATTTTACAGTGTGTTTTCTAATTGTACGTCAATATTTAGAAAGACAATTTTTGGGTCCATTTTAAGAAAAAAACTTTATATGAACGTATGTCCTAAACGTCTTAACTTTTGAGATACAGGGTGGTAAAATTTTTAAAAATAAATAATTTGTTATTAATATCTGTAATACCACTTTAGATATTTTAATGAAATTTGGCATACATGTACTGTGTATCAAGAAGCATTTTTAAGTTTACCACATTTTTTTATTTGCCAAAATAGGCAGGTCAAATTTTGTAGAAAGCCATTGGTGGAAATAAAAAAAAATGTGGTAACTAAACAATGCTTTTTGATACATAGAACATTTCTGCTTATTTTCATTAAAATATCTAAAGTGATATTACAGATATTAATAATAAATGATTTATTTTTAAAAATTTTACCACCCTGTATTTCAAAAGTTAAGACGTTTAGGACATACGTTCATAAAAGTTTTCTTTTAAAATGGACCCAAAAATTGCCTACCAAATTATTGACATACAATTAGAAAAAACCCTGTATAATGTAAAAAAATTACCAACCATGATATTTTTTTTCTCGTAAGTTGATTTTATCGAGGTCAATTAAAAATACCTTTTTTTAGTTTAAGGTTAAAGCTCTCTAAAAATAACATTGTTGAGCCTTTATCATACAGGTGTTAAAAAAATTGCTATTATTGTGTCAGAGCTAGTCCATCCCTGACAAACTAAATAAGCCAAATATGATTTATTCAGTTCTTTTTAAGAAGACTTATCTAATAATCATCATATTTATTTAAACAAAAACGATTTCCAGGGGCGTCCGTTGGGTACCTGTTTCTCCGTAGGGGAGGGTCACAGGAAAAAAGTTTATGAGAACTTGTCAAAATATTTTTAGGTTTTCTATTAGATTCCGAAAGATTGTCCACATATTCTGGGACACCCTATATATCCCATCCAAAGTAACTCACATCGTTCTCGTAGCGCGCTGATTGGTTCCAGCCAGTTCTAGCATGGTGATGTTGGAGGCAAATCACCGCAGTGTTGCCGCTGCTTGTGTTTATTATAAGAATTTTTAAAATTTGCTGATACTTTTATGCCTATTTTGTATATATAAATTGTAATTTAGTATCCACTTTTACTTTTTTCTATTTTAATCTATTTTACTTGTAATGATATAGTTTATTATCGGCCTAGTGATGATCGCGTTGTTAAATTTAGCAATGAACTTAGCAATTGTTAAAAGTTAACAACGGTATAGAATGTTTAACAAAACGTCATTGTCAGTGTTATTTACTGATTTTAGTAGGCAACCTGTCAAAATCTGACATTTTGTTAAACATTCTAAACCGTTGTTAACTTTTAACAATTGCTAAGTCCATAGCTAAATTTAATAACGCGATCATCACTCGACCGTATGAGTGGTATAAACTAAATTTGTCAGAGTATTATATTTTTTAATAGTATAAATAAAAGTAGAATGACTAGTTTGTAGGTGTATGCTAGCATAGATTAATAAGTTTTAATCTGTCAGGCGTCACTCCACCGGTCGCCCCATCTTATCGTAATTATTAGCAAAAAATCTAAGACTCTGTCATGTACCCATGGTATTTTTGTATTTCTTATATCAAGAGTAAATACCGTTTTTTAATATGGTTAAAGTAGATAAATATTAATTTGTAAATTTAGAAAAAAATTAAAATTTAGACGAAAAAATTTATTGTTTGAAAAATATTTCTTTTAAGCCATTAAAAATATTAAAACAATCCTACAAAATATTTATTTAAAAAAATCAGTATGTACGATTTTAAAATTACATACAAAAATGTATCGGTTACGGGCTATGGTAATCTTAGTTTTGTAATTTAAGTTGACTTTTGACCTTTTTGTTGACTTTTCGCGATTTAAATAAAAAGTTTATTAGCTTTATTTCAATGAGGTAACCATACAATGTAACTTTAAGGTAACAATATTAATTAATAAAAGAAATTGTCTTTTCATAATTATGACATTACGTATAATTTTTCGTCAAAAAAAAATATTCAAAAATAGAAAAACAAAATATTTAAGAGTATTCTTATAAGTAAAAATAATTTTAATAATATTAGACATTAAAGTATAATAAACACTTTTAGGCAATCGCTTTCACAGGTCTCGTTTTAGCCTTTCCGCCATCCTGGGCAAAAATAAAAATTTCCGCCCCAGAAATTCATTTGGTGGTAAAGAGAAGGGGTATTGAATTAAGTTAAAATGTAAATAAGATTTTAAATACAAAATACTTACAATTTGAAAACAATGTTTTTTATTTTAAAAACAAAAAACATTAGCAACATGCAAATTAACAACTTAAAAATAATTAACAAACAATTTTTTTGCGAACTTTCAATCATAGCTAAGCCATTCGGTCGAGGTTGTGTTGATGTTGATCTTTACAATTTTAAAATTTATTTTAGTTTAGAGAAACTTTTTTCTCCAGTGGCGACACTTATTGGTATAGTTATTAATATACGCAACGCAATATTAAGATTTGGTTCGAGGTTTAAATTTGTAATAGATTTGAGTACTTCCAGAAACTTTAAAAACATTAAACACGACGGGTATCTCATCCGCCAATTCATTTTCATTTAAATCGGATAAATCTCCATTGGTTAAAATATTTTACAATTCTTTACAATGGGATATTAAATTCTCTTTTGGCATCTTTTTTAAATTGTAGATATCATAAAAAAAATAAATATGAACTAAGGTCACTTAGAAGTTTAAAAAGTATCTAGAGAATTAATGGCTTGATTAATTGTGAAGAAAAAAATCTTCTTTGTATTTTCTTTTAGTATCTTCGTGCACTTCATCTCTATGTTCATAGGAAAACTCAGTTTTTAATTATTGGCACAAAATTATTGGATTATTGCCTTATTTTATTCATTTAAATTAGCGAACATATTCAAAAATATTTTAACTTTACATATATATGCTTTTGGACTAAAATAAGAAATTTTTTACCTAGGAATTTTTGCGTATTTAGCACAATTTGGCGTTTGCCACATGGGCAAAAAATTAAAATTTTAATTACTGGCCGCCCTATTTATTTATTTACTTGTAACTTGTTTTATACTTTATCGACATAAATGCCGCCCCAAATTTTACCGCTCCGGCCAAATGCCCGGGTTGCCCCCCCTAAAGCGGGCCCTGCTACTTTTTGTAAATTATATTATTTTAACTAAAATAGTTGCACAAAAAAACAAACCTAAAAAAAATAAAATGTCAGGAAATAAAAATTAAAAATAGATACCAAATTAGAATTTATATTTGGTACATAGCACATATTGTAAATTATTACAGTTAAAATTATGGTTAAAAAAAAACCGGTTAAAATTTATTTAAGCAAATAGAAATTAAAAATCTATACAAAGTTGCAAATCATGCACAAAATAAGCATCAATGGCAAAAGAAATTTAAGGGAAAGTCAAAAAAGTCAGTTAATAAAAAATAAGTAATGTAAACACGTACTAATCACTTGAGACAATAATTATACATTAAAACTTAAAACAAGCAGGACAAAAAATAACGGCATTACCAGTAATAAAACCTAAAAGGAGTAAAATATGCATCCTAATAGTCCACGAATTTAACATCCTTTAAAATGTATAAATTGAGTTAAAAAATTGATTTTAATAAAGCACTAAACCTTCTAAGACCATGAGCCCATAAATAAAATAAAGAAATGCCTATTTAACTAAATAGAAATTAATTATTAAAATAACCTAAATTTGGTTCACTTTAAAGTTAAAGGAAAACACAGTTTTTTTGGGCTGTCACTTCTGTAAAAGGAAGTATACAATTTAGTTGTTTTTGGCATTTTTCCTAGAATTCACTAACTCTAGGGATTTATTAAAGGAATGCACTTGTGACTTTTAATTTTCAATATAATATGAATTTTTTAAAACCTAATTCTACAAAAAAAGCAATAGATTTTTGAACTCGTGTCTTTTAAAGAGATTTTTGTATTTAAATTAAATAAAAATATTAGCAATATAAACTTACCAAAAATTATGGTGTAAATTTTTGGATAGCCCTTAAATAAAATATATATTCCACATAATCCTATAACATGAAAAATACCGAACAAAACTATATTTTTCCAAACAAACTCTAACTTAATTTCTTTTGAACTGCTTTTAGTAAGATTCATATTGATAATAATGACACGTTAGATGTATCCGATTGCATTAATTTGTTGCATTGTATTGCTTTAATATATAGTATAGTGCATTTATGTTCGTATAAATTTAAATATCTAAATTAAAATTATTTTAACTCAACAACAAACGTGTTAAGCTTCTTAAAATGAAAAAATTTGGAAATACGTATTATGCTAATTAACACAAAAGAATAATTGGTTGCGAACAAATTAAAATTAATTAGCAACTGAATGTGCCTTTTTTTAAAATCAGGAACTAATTAAAATTACAAGGATAAATACACTGTATATTATTTGAGATTTACCCAAGTAATTTTAAGCAATTAAAGTAGTAAAAATTGATGTATTTTTACCGTTACTAAGCAAAACTGTTACCACAATTAATAATAACAATTAGCTTTAAAACCAATCGTTCCACCGTTAACCCGTGTAGATTTTTTTGGTTTAATTTTTTTTTGAATAGATGGCCTGGCCTTTTAAATATTTTAAGTTCATTATAGTACTAGGTTAGGTTAGGTTTAAAGTAAGAGAACTTTTTACGCCCTCCACTGCGACCGCTCGGTCTACTGTGGCTTACACCTTTTCATATTTCTCCCAATAGGATTAGACTTCTAATGGATCCGATATCAAATTGGGAGAGAATTCTTACATCTCCTGTTACTTGTGTCGCTACCGGACACGAGCACAATATGTTTTCTGGTGTCCCTGTCTCCTGGAAAGTATTATGAACAGACGATTAGATCCGTCATGCCCTCCTCTCCCGGTCTAATGACGTGAGTAGCTACCAGATCCTTGTTACAGGAACCAGATGTTTCTTCCGAGGCGTATCTCCGGCCTTTCCCCATGAAAACGGTCCTATTCGCTTCCTGTTTAAAGCCAGGAAACCCTTTTCTGTCCGCCTTCTGTTTGGATTCAGGGATCCCTTTCTAAGCACCTGTTTGTTCGAGAAGGATTAGCCCTTGCCCGTAAAACAGGCGCCTGTAACTTCAGGAGCACCCTTCGAAACGGATTCATCCGTTTCGGTCAGCGCACCTTTGTCACTTTTTTCCTATGAAAGCGGTTCAGTCTGCTTTCTGTTTGGAGCTAGGGAAGTAATAGTCCACCACGGCAGAGCCCTACATTACCGCAGTAAGGCTAGATACTCTGAGAGGTCGGCCTGTATCTTACAGGCACCCTTAGCGACACCTGTTTAAGGCACAGGATGTCATTTACTCATCAGCACGGTATGCTAAGAGCTTGAGTTAAGCCTTGTGCTCGTCTTAGGTTCGGATCCCGTTCCATACGCTAGCAACAAGAGTTGCCGATAACCAGCAACTATAGCGCATGGGCCAAAAGATCCTACTGGGCCCAACCACGACGACGTGCGAACACAGCGGTCGAAATATATTATAGTATTACCCTAAAATGATTAAACCTTGTTAAAGTTTATTAGGACTACATAAATACTAGCACTGAAAATGTCAAAAAAATATTTTTAGACGATGAGTATTAAAATATAATCATTATCCAGTCTGGTAAATTCTCTTCAAGCAGTACCAGAATGTATTAATCAGATAGAATTATGACATCCGCAATATTGAAAAACAGTTCTGTGATGTCAAGTCGGGCCATTTTTGGCACACAAAAAACTCTTTTGTATCGACGAACAAAATTTATTGATTCACATCAATAAGCATAAGTTATAGTGAAACTATAAATGCAATTCAATTATTGAAATTAAAAATTAAAGCGACAGCACGACGATGGCGTACCTTTTCGATGGTACCTACCAACTACATTAAATATTTTAAAAACGAGACAAAAAACAAAACGTTGTAGAGAATACTAAAGATTGCTTATTTATTATAATTACAGGTGCCTACTCAATTTTTGAATGAACACACGATATTGAATTATTAAGAGCTTTCTCTTCTTTAATAATGCCAATGTATATGTGGTGAGAGGAAGTTTATTCACAAGAGACAAATTTTGGAGGAAAAAGGGAAACTTTTGCAGGGAATAGGTTCCATAGTCTGGACACGCTAGGAATAAAGGAACGACCAAAGTGAGAAGTTCGGGACTTCTCTGCATAAAATGTAAAAGGATGCACAAAAGTGAGTGGTACCACGTGTTGCTTCGTTGGAAAGTACCAGAGGAGAAATTGTATGGGCCAACTCTTCGGAGCAGAAGCCCTGAAAATACCTATAAAAGAAAGACAGATACCCCACAGCCTGTCTTTGGGCAAGGAAAGGAAGCTTTTCTCTGAGTGCAGGATCAGTAAAGGTACCTAAGAATCTTTGTAAAAGTATAAAATATCCCACTCCGGATGAGATACTGAAAGCCATAGAATAATAACTTTTTTCTTTAGGAATTTATGACGATTTCTTTTTTGTATTACTTCATAAATATATAAACTTATCTAATAATACTAAATTTATTTTATTTTAAAACTAATTATGTTACTTTTAAAAACCAGTTATATATTTACTTACAGCCCATACACTGTCTTGATATTGCAGAAAAATAGCAAGATTTTACACTTTGGCAATAAAATGAATATTATTATGTGACAAATTGTGATTACAGGTTTATTACTACAAAACTAACCTATATTGTTTTTACAACCACAACACTACAATACATTAAAATTAGGTACAACACAACTGAAATTTTTACATTTTGAAATAGATATAAAAGAAAAGTACTTATTGGTATTATTTAATAATATTTTGTGGTATACTACATCTTACATTCTAAAACATAAAAATCATTTTAATATTAAAATAATTATTATAAAAACATAAAAATTTCACTTATAGGTTTAGTATTTAGTTTTTTGTTGTTTTCCCTTAAAATCAACCTACTTATTAGTTTTGTTTCTAAAATAAGAATAATAATAAGAAACAATTTTTTATTTAAATTACATGCAAATATACATAAAATAAAATGGTGTCAAAAACAAAATAAAAAAAGCAGCTAATACTTTACAATTCTCAAATATAATATTTATTTAAATTATAATGTTTAATATCTACCAGCACCTTAAACAGATTTTTTTAAATCTTTTTACAGTGTCCATTTGTTTTATGCGAATGAGTAAACTATTATAAAATCGAAATCAAATGTACTATGCCTCATTTTAGGATCGTCAATCTGTATCTTAAAAAGTATTGTTAAATGTTCTTGTAGTGTAAACAGCTTGAGACTCGCTACCCCTAAATAACGATCTACATCAATATACTTTTCTACTCTAAACTGAGGGCAGTTAGAAGACCATTTGTTTTAATTTACCTCTGCATTTTTCATTAAATTTAAAACCAAGGACAAATAATAATAACTAAAAAATTGTATTTTTAAGCACAGAGTTCATTTTACAAAAATATATTACTTTTCTACATAATTGACTCAACAGTCATTCATAATGATAATCATGCTGACGACGACGACATCAGGATTATGATTTTTAAATTTTCCCACTTTACATACACAACAAAAATTTTGAATATTTAATTTAAAGGCCCCAGAAATTTATTTTAAAAAAAATTTTTTTTAATTTTTTACATTAAATTTTTAAATATTTTATTTTTTAAAGAAAAAAAAAGTAGACGGATTTGAAAAATCGGAAATTAAAAATTTTTAAATTTTCCGAAACACTTTACATACACAACAAATAATTTAAAAATATTTAAATTTTTGGGAAACAGGCCTCCAGAAGCTCATTTTAATGAACTGTAATTTTTTAGTATAATTGTTACATTATTTTTAAAAAAATTTCTTATTTTTTGTATGTCTAAAAATAAAGTAGCACGGTAATTTTTAAGAAAAATTTTATCTGTAATTAAAATATTTGCATTAACTTTTTAAAACCGATAAACCGGATTCTCATCAAAATGACGATTATTGGCTTAAAATAATATTTTGCAATAAAGGCAACTTTTTTCAATATTTTCAGTGTCTTTAGTAAAACAAAGAGTTAACTACTGCAGAATAAATTTAGACACAAACTAGATGAAAAGCCTGTCTCCGCCAGGCGAGAGACAATATTAAGTAGCCTTTGTCTCCGTAAGACGCCTTCCGTACGGCTAACGGTAAAAAAAACACTTTTTTGCTCCTATTTTTGTCCCGGGGGCGAAATTCAAAAAACGGACATCGTTAGGTTCTAGCCACTGCTAAAGACTACCACTGTGCCAAACTTCATGATTTTAGCTCAAGCCATAACTTCAGAATCACGTGGATAGACAAATAAATATATATACCTACCTACATATAAATATATCCACATTAGCAAATTATATATATATATATATATATATATATATATATATATATATATATATATATATATATATATATATATATATATATATATATATATATATATAATATAATTTATTTTATAATAATATTAATAATATAATTTTTTAAATATATTTTTTAATAAAATAAGAAATTATATTTGTTAATATTATTATAAGTCAAAAATTAATTTTATTTATTATATTTATTGGTAAAATATGATTTTTATTTTATTTTCGGGTAGCATAAATTGCCAAAAACCATTAAAAAATTGAACAATAAAATTTATTTTAAAACCCTAATTTTTGCGAAAATAATCCACAATAAATCTTTGCATATTAAAAATTGGTTTTTTTGTTTGAAATGGCGTAAATTTTCTAGGTTAGTGATGAATTCAAGCAACTTTTTGTAAGGGGTTTGGCTTTGGGTGTCCCCAAAGGGGAAAGTTTTTAAAACGGGGGGAATTTTATTATTCCTCGTTTTTTTTTTTTTTAAGGGCCCCAAAAAAAAATTTGAAAAAAAAAAAAAAAATTTTTTTTTTTTTTTTTTTTTTTTTTTTTTTTTTTAATGGTTTTGGTTTTTTTTTAATATTTAAACCTTTCAATTTTTAAAGAAAAACGGGCCAAAAAAAGAAGGGTTAAGGTTTTAAAAGAAAAATTTTTTGCCGGTTGTTTTAAGGGGTTTTTTTGACCAAAAAAAAAAAAAAAATTTGCAGGTAAATTATATCTTGAAAGGTGCGAAAGATTACTTAACGTTTAGCTTAAGATCACTCTCATTGCGCAACATTTAAATTGGTCTGTAGCCTTTGACAATTTTTTGGGATCCTAACCCGCACAAACAACTTTAAATCTTCGGTACAAATAAATACTCATCCTTCATAAATATATAAATATCCCTAAAAAAATAAGAGAACTAAGGAACCTACTTTGACCTCGAAGGTGCGCCTAAAGTATTACACATGATCAAGCCTTTACACTGTACATATTAATATTGAGCCACCAAATAGCTCTTAAAAAATAAACGTGTTGTGTGTTTACCATGTCATTATTTAATTTTGCTAGGACTAGATTATGGTTTATTGGGTAAAAGAACTTCGGTGAACTCCTCCCACCAGTCATAAGGGGTGTCTCAAAATCAGTGGGCAATATTTTTCGAACCTATTGTACTTTTCAAAATTAAAAAAAAGTTTATATAAGCATGCTTCGAAAAATGCAGCCTAAATAGAGCCCCCCGAAGAATGGGCGCCATCACGGAAACCGTTAAAGGTAAGCTAGCTAAATTTGGTTCAGTAGTGTATTTCTCATCTTTTATAATGCTGATTTCCCAAATAACATAAGATTTTCAAGGGCTGGTATAAACAGGGTGTGTGCCTGGTATATTATGCCCCAAAGTTTTTGTTTGTTGAATTTTAGTACTTTAAGCACCAAATAATAAAAACCTTTATTATTTCTACTCAAAAATAGCGTTTTTAGTCGATCTTTGTGTATTTCCATTTTTGACAAAAAGCAATTTAAAAATCATCATACTTTCCATGAAACATAAATTAACGAAAATCCTAATTGAAAAATATAAGTAGTTGGTCATTAATTGACTTGTATCTGTTTCTTTTATCATACATATACGCAAAATTATTAAAGGCCTATTATTTGCTAGCCATCCAAAAAAAATATACTTAGCACACCATATTTCAACTTTAAATTAAATAATTTGGAAAATGTTGCTTTAATCAAATGTAAGAATTATTAGAATGGGACAACTTTAATTTTAATTATTTATTTTATGTTAGCTATTAGATTGACAATTTTCTTTGTAATTTAACAGAATTATAATACATGGTTCAATACCTTTCTAACGAGTTTTTTAATCAAAAAAAATCTATTGGTATTTACCTTAAAACCTATTAAAATTTCTACAGTCTTTTAAAAGGTGTTCAAATAAACCTTCATTTTCCCTTACTAACATTCTAGCTTTACAGTTTATACGTTGCAATGCCCCACGAATTTCAAAATGATTTCGTCTCATTTTATTTGCCGCTAGTGAACACATATGGATCAAAAAATAAAAAATCGGTTACAACCGGATATCAGTTCCCTCCAAATTTAAAAAATATTGCGTCATGTATTTCCTTAATTTTTCGGGGGTGCCATTTTAGGGTGCATTTTTCGCCGCATATTGATATGTACTTTTTTTACATTTTGGGGAGTACAATAAGTCCTAAAAATATTTTCCACTTATTTCGGAAGACCCTTTATACAGGAGCATTAATATGTGTTTAAACATAGTTAATTGGTTGTAGTTATTGTAATTTTTAAAAATTTACACTGTTTTAATAGAAGGCTTTTTTCAACTTTCCCAAAAACATATTTAAAAAAGCTTCAAGTAACTGCATATAAACGGCATGAATATTGGCATGATCTCTTATGGCACGGCGCAACCTTAGAAAAATGTTGACCTTAATACCAAATTACGGAAAGCAGTAAACCAACAATTTTCCCATAATACGCACGACATTCTCATTGAGTTAGGACAACAAGTGCTGGATATTGAAGCGTCCGAATGCAGTAGATATTGTCACTAGACATTTTTTTATTATAAGGGGCAATATTTACTATAAAAAAATCATTTGTGTTTTTTTTTAAATTTATATTATTATTGTAATACAAAAAAAAAGTTAGTGGGATTTTGCATTAGGTGTATTTTAATTTGCGTTAACTGAGTCGTTTTTATTGTTTTGCTTCTTTTAATACTAATCAGAAATAATCACAACTAGTTCTTTGTTCTAGTTTTAGTTCTGTTTATTCTGGTTAGTAGTAAAGAGAACCAACGGATAACTACTAACCAGACCTAACCACAAGCAAAGTTTTGACAGTGGCAATAGACTGCAAACTAAAACAATCAACGTAGACAGGATGACGCCAAAAATAGAAGATATTATTCTTCCGACTCCTCATAAAGCCAACTGCATTTAGACGCTTTAATATTCAGTACATGCTGTTATAACGCAGAAAAGAATGTCAACTTTTTATGAGCAAATCGTTGGAACCAGAGCTGTCGCAATTACTTTTAAAAAGTAATTCAATTACAATTACCAATAACTCTTCTAAGAAAATAAAATTTTCTTTTTATCCTACCTCAAAAATTAACAGATTTTTCGACAAAACAGAAAGTACAAAAAACGGTGGCGGTAAGCATCAGTTGAAATTACAAAATCGGCGCAAAGGCGGCGTTTGCCGGATTCAAAGCGGCCCGCCGTGTTTCAAAATGCTTTTTCTGGCTGGCCAAAAGTTCGTTTTTTCATAAAGCAAGGTTATTGATTTTTTTTTTGAGTAATTTAATTATTTATTAGCTAATTAAAGTAATTTCTTAGCAATTCAATTACTTTATAAGAAATCGAATTACTTTTTAAGTAATTGAATACAATTTTTTTAAATTATTTTAATTGAATTACCGACACCTTTGGTTAAATCATTGTCTTTTCTTAATTTCGCGTACACCTTTCTGATTGAAGATTGCGTCGTGTTCTAGAAGACAACACGCGAGCGGCGCCAGTGTATAAGTTTAAATATTAAATTTATTTTTATTTTTAAATATTAAAAAATAATATATATTTAGTTTTGTAAACAGTCGGCTCCTTTAATCACAGACCTACTAGAGGCAGCCTTGTCGCTGGGGGGTGCGATTAAGCGTACGAGAGAGAGAGAGAAGAATAGCAGTATAAGCTTTCTCTCTTACTTTATAGTTTGTCCCAAAGTATATTGGTATAGCTTTTTACGGACAATACCCCAATAAACCTTTAACGATTTTATTACCTATTGTTATTGGGCAAACTCAAAATTTCCTATTGGTAGGGGTGGGCCAGGTATTTCTTGAGTACTGACCACAAGGTATATAAATATTTCGACTAATATTTTAGTGGCAGTGTTAAATAACCGTTTTTACTGTGCGTTTCGAAAAGTTGTTTTACAAGAATATAACTATGTCGCGTCGAAATCATTTGTCATTAGATGCCAAACAGGTTGTGAAAAATGTGTATGAAACTTTAATCAGTAGAGGACAAGAAGCTTTAAAGGAAACCTGTTTACTTACAAAAACTCCAATATCATCTATAAGGGTTATTATTAATATAAGTGAAGAATTGAACAAAAGAAAAAACGTAGTGATTTTCAATCCCACCATATAGACAATAGTGATCAGGACCTAATGAGAAAAAATATATTGACTATATGAAAGCGGAGTTATTCTTACCTTGAGTGAACTGAAGAAGCTAGACGAAGACGAAACCAATATAAATATTAGCCGTGCCACCCTACATAGAGTTGTTTGTAAAATTGTATTTAAATAACGCAAAATAGACAAAAGACAAGTAGTAATGGAATCGCACAGAGAGCCATAATTAACCTTGATGAAAGATAGTTCAATACACATGACACAGTATCCAAAGGATGGGTTGATTCCAGTCATAACTGTCAGACGAAAGCACCTTCAAATAAAGGCAAACGCATTACCATAACACACGCTGGTTCAGAAGACGGATTTGTCCCAAACTGCTTGCTGTTGTCTGCAAAGAATATTAAGGATTTTAGCTTGGATTATCATGAGGATACAAGCGCAGAACTTTTTCAAAACGGGTATTATTATTTTTTTTTAATATTCCAAACAACAGTGTTATTGTCATAGATAACGCAAGCTACCACAGTCATTTGCTATATAAAGCACCAGCTTTATCAAGTTTAAAAACTGAAATCTAGGAATATTTGTTAGAAAATTATATTTATTTTGAATTAAGTTACAAAAGAGCGCAACTTTTGGAATTCCTAAATTCATATGCAATTAAAAAACAATATGTATGTGATAATATTTGGCTGAATAGGCTGGGTTTTTTTTTTTATCTTGGGACAGTCCACGAAGGCTGATGCCTAAGTACTAACGTACCGTGGGTGCCTTATGTATACTGTCTTACGTGTTCCTCCGTATCACTATATGTTTAACCCCATAGATCATTTGTGGAACCAGGTAGAATCAAAGATCAGAGCAGAAAATGTTTCACTACTTTAAGTTCCAGTGTTATAAATTTGACAAAAAATGTAATTACTAACATACCAGTTGGGAGCTGGAAAAATTCAGTGCGGCACATTATAAAAATTAAGGACTTTTACATTTCTATACAAAACAACATAAATCCTATTATAATTAATCTCAATGATGACTCTGATAGTGAAACAGAATTAGATTTAGATATTTAGATTAAAAATGTAATTATGTATAGATAATATAGTTATAAATTTATTAAAACTTTGCATATATTTAATTTCTTATAGAAATTTTAAGATTTTACCTACCTAAATAAACAATAAATTATAAATATTTATATTATTAGAGTCCGTCCCTAAGGTTTTGTCCTTTAATACCTACTGATCCGCAGTTTCGTTGTTGTCGGCAGGTATAATTTATAAATGAAGGCAAAAGCTAGCACAGTATACTTTGAGACAAACTATATCCAAAATTTAAAAACAGTGACACAAAATTAATTTCACACTGCAATAAAATTCTATTTAAACCAGATAATTTTTTTATTTTTTTCTTTTGGTTTGACATTGTTATAATGCTATACATATTATTTCATTACAATTCGTTTAATACAACTTTTTAGCATAATTATATTTGGTGAATAGTTTTTTAATTTTCGGTATATTTTGTTTTAAGCGACAAACGGCACTGCCTAATGCCTTTTCAGTTTGATAGAGGTTTCAGTTTGAAAACCTGCATAATATTAGTAAATAAATAAATAAAACCAAAGCTCTTTGTGGTGTCTTTGTTTTATTTTAAATTTTTTTGTAGTGGACTTGTGTTTTAATGTTTTAGTGCAGTGTAAAGAGTGACTGGATTTGGTGCCAAAAACTCTTAGTTTTAAGATCCTATTTTGTCTTTGTTTTTAAAGATACGTATACCCAATGAAGACCTAACCAGGCAAAAACGTTGTCCTTACAAATTTTAATAAAATGAAAATTGCTTATTAAAAACTTCGTATTAGTTTTAACCTGACCTCATTGACCAGAAAAATCATTTTGGAAAAATTATAAATAACAGAATACTAGTCGTCATACCCGATTATTTAGTGAAGAATTAACCCTGGGTCAAATACTTATATTATATTTTGGACGCCAATATACACATACAATAATTTATTAATTAACCCATAACAATTATGATTCAGACGTTTATAAACTTTTTGTTTACGATTCTTTGACAATTGGATTTTACTATTAATAAAACTGCATATATAAGTACTTTCGTAAATAAGGTTCATTGACGACTTTTCCTTTTAAATTACCATATTTGATTACAAATTCTTGGAAAATTCGTTTACCATAATTATTGTTATGTTAGGCAAAAATAAATAACATAATTAAAAAAAGGGTTTTGAAACAAACGACGCATTTAGTGCAAATAAATCACAATTTTTAAAAACTTTTATATTACAAAAAAGAACTTTTAGTAAATTGAATAATAAGAAAATAATAATTGAATTAAATGGAAAGATTATGAAAAGACAAATAAAGAATTTAATATACAGGGTGTCTCACTTAAAGTGGATACAAGCCGTATGTTTTAATGAGGTATGATTTTTTTTTTAATTTAAGGGTAAACTACCTTTAGGACAGCATTTATTCTAAATCTGATAAATTATATTAAATCCTCCCCATCCAAGACAATTAAGTTCTAATTTTAATAAATATTGATGCATGTTGTGTCGTTAGAAATATAACATTTTTTATTTTTATTATTTTTTTTAAGTAAATGTTTACGATGCTACTAGGGAAACAACTGATATACCGACATTATTATAATTTAAAACAATTATTTAATCAACAATTATTTACAACCATTGCTATTAACTTAATTTTTTAACAATCATTTATTTAAATTTAACTTAAAAAAATATGCTATAAACTAGGATTTAGGAAACTATAATGAACTAAAAGTCCACATCTTTGACCGAACCGCTGTAATCTCTAATGCATTTTTCATAAATTTTCCTAATTCTTAAGCAAACTTTACGTTATTTTTGTCGAGAAATTTGTTCACATACTTGCCTTATTCGAGTTTTTAATTCTTCCAATTTTCGTGGACGGCTTTTATAAACTTTATATTTGACAGCACCCCACAAAAAAAATCCAGAGGTGTTAGGTCTGAAGACCAATCCATTTATCTTGAATATGTTGATTAATTATTCTCTGTATAAGTTAACGGCAAATCAAGAACAGCATCTCAAAATTCATTGTGCAAGAAAACTAAAAATCTTGCAACGTTTAAAGTCGTATTGGAAAAAAAGGGTCCAATAATACGGTCTTTTAAAAGACCACACCACATATTTACTTTCTCAGAATATTAATTTTTGCAATTAATTACCCAGTGAGGATTCTCATTACTTTAAAATCCAATATTCTGGGATGATACTGTTCCGTTGGTAGAGAATGTCGCCTCATCAGTGAATATTATTTTGCAAAATAGACCGTGTTCGTGAAATTTAGCCTGCATAGTTAAACCGCACTCCAGTCTTCCTTCATTATCACCTGGTTGTAACGTCTGCAAAAATCTTGGTTTAAACGGTTTAATACCATTTCTTTTCAAACATCTTGAAACACTACTCTTGCCTACTATCAAAGCTTCTTAAACTGGATTTGGATTCAATCGGAAATTATTTAAAATCCTTGCATCCTGTTGATAATTTCTTTGCCGTGTTACTTTCTCCTGCATCACGGAACCCCTTTGATTAAACATTTCAAAAACCGTGGTGTAGGATATTAAATGATTAGGGTGCCTTTTATTGAATTCTCGTGCGGCCTCTCGACAATTTTGCGTACCATATCTTACTAATCTCACTATTTCTACTTATTCTGCTCAACTCAAACGCATATTTATTTACACTGCAAAAATAATATTGATTTTAAAAAATGACATTAACAATTTTGACGTTTGTCTTAAAAAATAGCTGTTTTTATTTTTTTTTATGACATTGTATTTAAAAAAAACCAAAAATTTCATTATCTGTTTAATACAGTAATTTAATAGCTACCACAATATTTTTTATCAGCTTTAGTAAAAATTGCGTTTCTTGCATACGACAGATATTAAAAAAAAAAGTAAATTGTTAATCTTTTTTTTTTCTTGGGTCTTACCACGAAGGCTAAAAGCCTAAGTACTAATTAACTGCGGGTTCATTAAATGGAAGCAGAAGTGTAGTTTATTGACACGAGACTTTAAATATTTAAAAATTTAGAAGGAAAAGAAAGACCTCTACAAGCAATAGCTTTCACGCGTTTAAACAGCCTGAATGCGCATTTCCTAAATCTAATATTGTACTGCGCAAGTAACGCCCATTTCGACTCTTTTGACTCTTGTTGGTCAGTTTAAAATCTAATTGATTACAAAAATCTATTGTTAAGTCCAATTGGATGCAATGTAGCCATAATATATCATAAAGCTTTTGACATTAAGGTCCTAAATATACACTTGTGTAACGTAAAAAATGGTTGCTAAATATTATTAAGGTTTTACATGGATCTTGTTATACTTTGTTCTAGTTTGCTAGTTTCTTTTTTATTTTTATTATACCGTTTATATTAAATGTGATTTAATAGAAAATAATGTATTTTAAACTTTAATCTTGTGTAAAAATAAAACATTTAGTTAGTGTATGCTGTTCCTGGAAAATGGTGTACATTCACCGTAAAAGTAAGAAATGGCGTACCAAAAGTTTATTAAGAAATAATAATAGTTTAGTTTTAGTATATTTTTATGTTTTTTGTTCTCAAAGCACAATACCCAAATATAACGCCAAACCTTAACTTACTCACACTTAATCAAAAAAAAAAATCACTGAATGTTGGTATAGCAACATGCTTCAAATTTTGCATATATTTTTGTGTGTTTCAAATGCAAAATATCTCAATAGGTTCTTAAAGGGTTAAATTTAATTATTTTACCTAACATTACTTTAGGTAATTAAAATAATTTTTACTTTTGACGGTAATTGTACATTTAAAAACAAGTTTTGGTACAATGAATCAGGTTTTGTAAAGTTGCGTTGTACAAGTAAGTAATAAACTTTTGGTTAAACGTTTTATAAGATATTATGGATCCATTGCATCCGGGTTAGATTTTACAGCAAAACGTGATAATCAATTAGAATTGTATTGACTAGTAAAAGTCAAAATGAACGTTACTTGCGCCTTCTAGAAACCTAGTGATAAGGAACGAACAATGTAAGCAATAGGGTATTTTCACTCAATTGATATTGATAATGTTGTGTGTAAAAATTAAAAGTAGAAACACAATTAATCAAAACCTGCTAAATAACACGGAAAAATACAAACCCCTTACTTTTCTATTTAAGGTTTAATTATCATTGTAATTTAAATAGCCCGCCACTCCCCTAACCAATCAAATTCAACATGGATGCCAAGTCTGTTTAGGAACTATCGATATCGACAATCGTATCGATTTTAACGAAATGCTAAAATGCGAAATGCTTTTTAGACTTTACACTAAAACACAGCCAGACTACCTAAATAGTTTCAATTGGAAAAAAACATAAAAACTTACATCAAAATGGTTTTCACAACAATAATAGGCATGTCCTTTGGGCATTTTTCAATACCTACAGCAGCACACCAGGCTTTTCTCCTATCGTCTTGTTTTGAAGGGAAAAGAATATTTTTGAAGATCCTAAACTCGGCCGACTTCTGGTTTCGCAAATAATAACAATACACTTTTTTCATTTTGAATAAAATAACGGAAATTTACTCGTAAAAGGGTTCATATCAAGGAAAGTTTCGATAATAATAACTATAGTAATAAATTGAATATTTGAAAAGAACACAATATTTACAAATT